>PVHY01010660.1:0-51066 GCA_004024945.1 Uropsilus gracilis
GAGGGAGGGAGGGAAAGAGGAAGGGAGGCAGGCAGGCAGGCAGGCAGACAATATATTTTCCAAGAAGAATAATGAGAGCCAGCTACTTCTCTGTGGTTTAAACCTTTTCCTATGAGAGTTTCTTCACAGCGGACCTCATAGTGGAAAACTGTGAAGGGATATTTTATTGCTGCTGGTAAAGACTTGTCCATTTTTTTTTAATGAGGGACAGAATGACATACTGCTTTAAAAATGGTAGGATTTAGTTTAGACTTAGGAGAAATTTCTTGGCTACAAAAACCCACAGCAATGCACAGTTATGGACTCACCTTCTTCTAGTCTTTTTATGACTGGAAAAAAATAATAAACTGTATATTGCCAGCCTGTCTGAAAGCAAAGAGATGGAGAAAATGACTTCAAGGAATCCTCTCGGCTAGTCGATTTGGGGATAACTCCAGATAAGAACAAAGTCAACTGTTAAGTCTTTGGTTTACTCTCAAGTGATCCAATAGGTTTCAAAATATCTGAATAAAAGCATGAGCTCCTTGATATCTTCAATACACTTACATCAAAATCCTTGCATATGTGAATTTACATTTCCCCTAACTTCTTGTATCTAGTATCTGCTACCCTCTGCAAATTTAGCCTGGTGTATGCCTAGCACTGAGGCAGGGGTTTCAAATTACTGATGAGGTCTTCTGCTTCTTTAAAGGTGGTATTAAGAGTACCTCGGAGTTCTGAGCAAGATCATCCCTTTTTAGATCTGTCCATTCATCATGATCGTGTGCCAGAATTTGTTAGGTAAACATGATTGACAGACAGCCATCTTTATCCTTTATATGGCCGGAGGTCAGCTCTGGTGGAAAGTAATGCTTTTTTAATTAGCTGTTAGAGGATTGAGTTTCCTTTGTGTGGACTGCATGCTGCTTTCTCTCTGAGGCTGTATCCAAAGTGGGTATCTCCTATGCCTTTCGTGCTTAGTAGAACTCAGATGACTGAAGAACAGTCATAAAAGATTCATATTGAAGCTGTTTTATAAAAATTTGCACAGCTGGCAAAAAAATATGTAGGGAAAACATACTTGGAATAACAGAGTCCTCCGAAAGAAAAATTAGCAACATGTTCAAGGTTATCTTGGCAAATGGTGGCTGCAAAGAGAAATCTGTTTTGTCACAATACCTCTGCTGCAAAAATAAAATAAAGTAAACATAATTTTTAACTGTAATGTGCAAAATATAATTTTCCTCCAAGGAATTGGTCCCTCCATTTAAAGGTAAAATAAACCCCTGAAACACTTTTGGTTTGGCAGAGTTTGCAAGAAAAACAAAGCAAGCATTCGTGACTAATTCAATGGCACTGAACTTCTTCCGCATCTTTTGTGAGGTGGGGTGTTCACTTCAAAAAAAAAACTGATGATTTTTATGCCTAAAACAATTAATTCAGCAATATGTGAAACCACTGTGAAATGAAAACTGGGTGTGCACGACATGTTAATGCATATTCAAAACACATGCTTTCTGCTCCAATGTGAAATTGTGGGGCTAAAAAGGAAACACACACAAGCTTATAAACTTCTAAGTGGTTTATAAATACAGTGACTGGAAATGATGATTTCATACAAGATGAATATATTAAAATTCTAAAAATTGATTTTCTGCCTTATGAGTCAAAATGCAAAACCAACTACCTGAATGCAGTAAGCGAGTAGTCCCAAGCCTTTAGTTTCATGTCAGATCAGATCTATTGACATTATTGTTTTCTATTTCCAATCTTGTTGATTTCTGCTCTTTTTGTTATCCTCTTAATCTTGAATTTTTCAACACTTCTTTAACAAGTTTCTTAAAGTGAAAATTTAGATAATTGATGTAAGACTCTTGTTCTTTTGAGAGCTTTTTGCCATCGGGAGCTCTTTCACACTATTTTCCCTCATGATGTTTAAGAACAAGAGTTGTAAAGATCTGTTTGATAATGCCACCACGAACTGTGTGATCTTGGGAATATTAGTAAAGTTCTTGAGGCTTCAGTCTCCTGATCCATAAGGTGAGACTAACATCATTTCTTGCCTCTTAGACTGTTGTAAGAAACAAGTGAACATAGAATTCTTGGCTGTGCAATTCAAGCATGATCATTTCTTCTGGGTAGAGAAACCATCAAGTATAATCTCCAATAAAGAAGCCTCATTTAGATAACACATCCGCATGAGATGATCATTTCTTGGGTTTTTTATTTATGCCTCATATCTCACTACCTACACATAATATTGGGCTGTTTTTAGGAAAGGGAATTGGGGAGTCCATTTATGATATGCATGATATCCATCTCCCAGTGAAAGTCCTGAAGTCAGTTTTCTAGACTTCCAACACATAGAAATGTGGTGAAGTCTCTGCCGCATGCTGTTTATGACAAGAATTGATTAATTGTAATTTGTCTTTGCAGGATGATTAAGTTCCAGAAAATTAATTCATCACTATTCTGGCCTTCTTCCCTTTTGATGGACCTGGTGGATATATTATGTAAACAAGCAACAACCCATAAAAGTCAATCATTCATTTGACATAATGATGTTAAGGCTAAATGAAGTGCATGACTTTTTCAAAATCAAGGGTGAAATAGTTTTAGATGTCCCAAGATGTCATTTTGCTAATTTCATGCTTGATGCTCAGCAGACATATGCTTTCTCCCTGCATCTTGCTTGCAACGTCAGACAGAAAAGTTGGTCTGTACCATCTGAAACCTGGATCACATTTGAAGACTGAAATTTTTAGCTTGCTCTGGTGGAGTTTCTCCCCACAAGAGTCATAATGACTGTCAAAGAAAATTCACTTTTAAAAATTATTTGCCACAGTTTAAACAAGTCACTTAACCTATAGATGATCTTGTTGCCTGTGGCAATGGCAGGGGAGGGGGAGTGGATGCTGCGTGAAGTACCCACAGAAGATCACACAGTGTGTGCAGCCATGGTTTCCATACACACTTTCTCACTAACATGTGGCGGTTTAACCTATGGCAAGTGATTGCGGGAGTGGTGACCAGGGTGAAGGCAGGGAGGAGAGAATGATTCACTTTCCTGAGCACTTAGTAAATGCCAGGTCCTTAGATCAGGTGAATCCTTCCCAAGTTATCTTATATGATCAGTTGACTAAAGCGACAATGGGAACACCATTCTGAGTGAACTGTTAGTGAGAATTGGAGATTGCCAGGGTGAGCAGTTTGGACCAGTTGAGACACAAACCAAAGAATAAGATTTGAAAGACTCATGGGGGAAGGGTTTCTTTATGCATCTTTTTCTTCTGTTATGTGAGGATAGGACTCTTCCAAAGACAGCAGGATTCTTTATTTCCACAAGAGCACTCAAGCCAAATCATGAATGGTCCTATAAGGTTTAAAATGCATTGCTTTAATTTTAAAATCCTGTTCTAAGAACAGTTTTTAACTCTTATTCATCCTAATAATTGCTGGAGTTCATTTCTGAAAGCAAAATGCCACAGCTTTGCTATCGCAGCTCATGAAAGTACTCCATAGAAAAAGGTTGGCTAGAAAATTATAAACAAGTGCAGCATTATGGGTCTAATTAACTGGAAGAATACCTGAATACATGGAATCTATGGGCCACAATGAGCTGCCCCTCCCCCACTTACTTATATAATAATCCTGGCTTTCAGAAGACTAATCACTATACACCATCTACACAGCATCTAATTTCCTCATCAAATTTCTCTGCTGGGTTTAGCCATGCTTGTCAACTTCCCAGCTCACTCTTCAATAACTGGGTTTATTCTTAGTGTCTCGCCAATAAACATTCCTAAGAGCAAACCCATGAAAGAATGAAGTCCAAATTTCTTTATCACTCCCTCTTACGAGAAGGGTTTTCTGCTTATGCTCCTGGGAAAGGTCACAGGTAATTTGGGCTGGTCACTTTTGGGTGGCAGGATTGCAGTGAGCACATTGGGCTCTTTTGTTTAAGCATCCCACTGACCACCAAAGGTGACCAGAAGCTCAGAAAAGTGAGCAGGCAATAATGTAAGCAAGTCTGCTCAGTCTCCCTTTAAACACAAATGTAGTTGTTCATATTCAGTTTCAGGACAAATGCAGCTTTTCTGCAAGTTAACTTATCTTCTTTATTATTTACGTGCTAGAATTTGCTAAGTGTTTAGAAGATCTGAACAATTTCCTTTACCAAGTTAGGAAAAGGTGCTAAGAAGAAATTAAAAGCTGAATCATTCCAATATTAACTCTCTCATTTCACAATGGAAGGTTCGTTTAAACGAACCTTTCCCACTGAGTCTTTCCCACTGAGTCTCTTCTTAATAACTGACTCACGAGATACTCTAGAGGAAAGTGGAAGCTCAATAAGTTGTGTAGCTATTTAGCCATGAAACTGGTTATTTCTAAATGCCACTGATCTGAGTTGCTACAGAGATAGATTTGTGTCTTCCCAAAGGATGTCAGTCCTCATCCTCCCTTCATCCTCAATCCTCAGCAAGTCACCTTAGTTGGAAGTAGAGCTTTCCAAAGTTTATCAAATTAAATGAATTCTTCAGAGTGTATGCTAATCCAATAGGACTTGTGTCTTTATAAACTGGACAGGGAGACAGTCTTGGGAAGAAGGAGGAGCTGATCCAGGTGGTATGCAGTGAGGTCAAAGACTGCTAGCAGCACCAGAGGTGCAGGAGAGGCAAAGAGCAAATCCTCCCTCATAATCCTTGGGAAAAGCCAAGTTTGATGACTCTGTGATTCCATCTTGGGTTTTGAGCCTCTGAAACTGTGAGACAAAAAGTCACACACTTCATAGTACTTTACACAACAACTCTGAACAACCAGCATAAATGTTCATGGTGGGTTCCAAGATACTTTAGTAAAATAGGTGCATCTGAGAATTCATTCCATGGCCACAAATAAATCAGTAATAGTCACATAAGTAGGGGCTAGATTGTACTGTTATATAAACTTCTTAAGCAAATTACACCCCCCTCCCTCTACCATGTGACTATTAAACTGGATAAGTATTCCTGTTACTCAATAGTTAAAGAAACCTCTGAACCAGTTTCCTAATCTTTGCACCATTAACATTTTCAGTTAAGCAATTCTTTGTTATGGGATGTCCCACACTTTGTAGGGTGTTTAATGGCATCCCTGGCCTCCAACCTCTAAATGTTGGCCACATTGTACCTGGAGAGTGTATCAATGTTTGTAGACAATTTCTAGTACCCCATGAAAGGTAAAATTGAGACCCTCCACTGACCACCACAGTTGAGAACTGTTTCTCTAAACATATTGTCAGGGAACATTGTGATCTTTTAATGCAGAAAGGGAAAAAAAAAAGAAGATTCACTATCCCTAACTCCCAGTTTCCATGGCCATCATAGAATTTTTCCAAAGCTTAGTCATGAAAATCTTGTTCTAGTCACATGCAAACTGATTGTATTCAATTCTGCCACCAAATCACTATGGGCTTTCCTTTGGGATCCTAAGTTAGGTGGGAGACCCGTTGACACATGAATTCCCCTGAAGTTCTCTTGAAAGTCCTCTCCTTTGTAACTGGGAGTTAATTGCCTAAGCAATATGTCCATTTGGCAGGCATCATCTTCCTCTTGCCCTGAGTGTGTGTAAGGATCACTCCATGTGCAGGGAAGGATGTTTTCAATGACTGTGGGGGCCCTGCCATAATAAATACTGAGGAAATGTTGGTTAGATCAATGAGTAACTTGTTCATCAAAGACAGGAAATAAAAAGAGGAAGTTGTGTGCAAAATACTAAACATTGGTCTATTCCTAAAGACTTGCTTAGTGGGTAAAATAAATCCTTTATTTTGATTCTATGTCATTTTTACAATATACAAGTCCAATCCCCAAAGATGCATTTGGCCCCCAAAGAGAAAGATTTTCTTCCCTTTCAGTCTCCTCATGCAGGAGGTACTACTATTTCTCATCTGGAGATGTCATTATAGTGCAGTATTTAGATCGCAGCTTTGGATTCAGACAGACATGAGAATACATTGGTTTGAATCCCAGATGCAACAGGGAGAGTCTTTTGCCCATGTCTAGGGCTACTTCCACTGCAGTTTTTAATCCATACAAAGGGAATAATGATAATTGACTGAGTTGGGTATGGGATTGAATAGGACAATGCTTGTAAAATATTTAACGTGGCAATAAAAGCATGGATGCTTTCATTATTGTGCTCAAACCTAGAAATTTTCCAAATTAATCCAGAAAAGATATTTTCTTTACCCAAATCTTTCTAAATACTCAAACTCTCCTGGTGCAGATATATATTTTCCCATTGATTTTCCATAATAACAATAATAAGGAAATTCTTTCTGAAATAAAAGTCAGCATTTTCCATAAGACAGTAATATATTAGTCGTTGCTGACATCTCAAGTTCATCTACTCATGTTGTAGTTTGAAAGTAGCCATATTTATTGTTACCACACAAACAAGGATTTGTTCCAATAAAACTTTATTTATAAAAACAAGCAAATGGCAAGTCTTCACCCACAGGTTGTAGTTTGCTAATCTTTATTCTTAAAAGTGAGTGTTTTTTTCATGTCTGTCTCCAAGTTTTGTTTACTAGTTGCTTTATTTAAAGAGTTACTTAATTTTAAGCATCTAATCCAGTTATCCTTAAAGCTTTGCATTCTTATATATCAATCAGGTGGTAATTGCTTTCAATTTGTAGATCATGGGATGAATGGTTTTGTTACAGTTTGCTGGAGTAAAGTGGTTCTTATGTTTCCTTTCTACTGCAGAACACAGGTTGCACATGCAGGGACTGCCCACCTACTGTGCCATCCTCCCTGGGACCTGCCAGAGGCATCTGCACTGAGCCTGTGGGAGTGTCTGATGTGGCTCTCTCTCTTCCTGTGGACTTACCAACAACTGATGAGGACAGATTTCTGGCATGACCTGCATTCAGAAGCCTCCCATTACCTCAGAAGCCTTGTAGCAGCATCTGCCTCTCATACATCACAGTGGTCTAGGGTTAGGAATGTCATAAGCAACTCAACATCCTGCCCCAACTTAGGTTTCCATGATCTGCCTGGCCCAGACACTGAGAGGCACCACAGTTTAAAGAATAGAGTGTAATTCACAAAGTTTTATTCCAGAAAAAAAGTTCTTTGTTTTAATATTTAATATTATAGGGGTGATTTGAAGACCAGAAAATGGCTCTGTAAAATCTTCCTTTTTCCTGTCATCTGTGTCTTTGTTTAGTTTATTGAAAAAAGTATTTATTAATAGTAACTACCCTCCAGACAAATCAGGGTTGCAGGGCCCTGCTTTCGTGGTCAGGAAGGGTACTACCATGACAAATACCCAAAAGCAAAATTCAAACCCAGCCACTTGTGCATCCTGCTACCCTTTCCTTTTTCTTTCCTCCTAATTCTTCTTTATAAAACTAAATGATAAGCTGAGTAACCCATCAGACTCCTCTTTTAAAGGCAGGACAGTAAAATAGCTGAAAACTCTCACATTATTCAATCTCTTACAAATATAGAATTTATCTTATTGACCTTGTTGCCTTTCAAAGGCTAAATCAGAATTCAAATAAAGTGCTATTGCTTCTAAGAAATGAAAGTGTGGCTATTAATCCTAGGGCAGAAAAGAAAATGAGATGCCTGACAAGAGAAATGTAACAACTACTGCCACCATTTATAATTTGATGTCCTATAGAGCAGGTCATTTGTGGCATGCAGTGCTTACTTCTCTTGCTTGAGAATGCCAGCCTGGTTGCTGTTCAAAACCTAGACACAGCTTGCATGACCTGGAAGGAGCAGAATTTTAGTCTTGCATAACAAATTCCCACAGTTTAGTGTCTTAAAGTGACTTTTCACAGCTTACCTGAATTCTCTACTCAAGTCTCATCAGATTGAAGTTAAGGTGTCAGTGCTGTAAGCCCACCTAGGGTTCAGGGTCCTCTTCTGCGCTTCCATAGATCTGAGAGCATCCAGATCTTTGTCATCAAGGAATGATTTCCCTGCTTACTTTCTGGATGTGATCTGGGTCCTGTCTCAGCACCCAGTGCTCCCTGTCTCTCTTGCCATGTGGCTATCTGTGGGTCTCTCACAAAATGGCAGCCAGCTTCTTCAAAGCCAAAGGGGAATCTCAGCCCAAAGAAGTCTGCAGTTCCTCTTTCTGCTTAATTGATCCAGACTACTCAGGCTAACAGTTCTTTTAATTCATTCAAAGTCAATGTATCAGGGACCTTGACTGAATCTTCAAAATGCCTTGGCTTCTGTCATGTTACTCAAAATCACAATTTTGTGTCATGTTACTCAAAATCACATTTTTCTCAGGTTTTAATATACACTCAAGAAGTAAAAGTTATACAGGATGTCTACCTCAGGGGACTGGAATCCAGGGATCACCTTAGAATTTGACCTACCATGATGGGAAAGACATCTATGAAGGAACCAGCAACAAGTGATCCCAAATGAAATATATATGAAAGTGTGTATATAGGCATGTGTGTGCACATGGGTGTGATATGATACACATGTACTCTAGTAAGTCCATCTCTGAGGATGGGCTCAAAAAAAGTTTAAGATACATTATTTAAGATTCACAACCACCCCAGGATATTTGCTTTGCATTGATGAAGACAAATGTCACGTGCATGGAATGAAGTGAAACCTTGAGTCAATGCTGATGATAGAGACAGGAACTCCACATGCCTTCCAGGCCATGACTCCTCTTGTCTGCAAAACTACGAAGTGAATTGGAAACTGTGGGCAACACAGCAGCAGTGACCTGGACAAGATTTAAAATGAAAAAAGAGGAAAAAATAGAAATACCAGGTTCCTTGAAACTCTCTTCTTCCTTCAGAATCAGCAGAATATTTCTATTGGCAGCATCTGGTAACTCACAGCAGGAGATGGGACAGAACACTCCCTATCCGTAACCCAAGCAAGCCCTGGATCAAGAGTATTTACATAAACAGAATCCTAAAGACCATGTCATTGCCATCTTCCTCTTCCTCCTTCCTCCATCTCTACCCAACCAGTTTGCCATATTGAGTTAACCCAGCCACCTTCAATGAACATCAAGGAATGCAAGAGGGATGCAAGTTACATTGACATCAGCAGCAGCACCACAGAAAACTGTCCACTCTTCATTTCTCAGTACAAGCAAGCATTTAAAGACTTTGCACCTGTTCTAGTTAGCCCTGGCAAAGGAAGCCTGTATTTATATTAATAGAATGATGTTTTCATAACAAAATGGATGTGCAGCAATCGTAGCTTTCCGTTTGGATGATCTCACAAGAGCATGGATGGGGAATGAGGGTGGGGGAGGGAAGAATTCTTATGTAAAGTCCCACAGTCAGGGTCAAAAAATACACATAACACAAGCTGAATCAGCAGGATTTGAGAACTTTTTTGGATGGACCAAACTCAAGTATTGGAAATTAAATTATGTACTCGATTAAGAAGAAGATATACTGATATAAATAGGCTTTTCATGGGTCGCTTGGAGCTAAGGACCCTTTTGTATTTCATCTCCAGTTTCTGTAATTTGTATCTTATCTCCCCAGAGTAGAGCTGAGAACGAGTGAGCTCATACTTGGCTCAATTCCTGCAAGTTTGTTTTGAGTCACCAGTGTAAATATTGCCCACCCAATCTGTACATTTGCACAAATTAACTGAAACCAGCTACCCAATTCCTTGTTCATAGTTGGATCTGTTGATTAACCCTGACAGCTGTAACCTCATTAGTCCAGGCTTTGGCCATAGTAAAGCAGCTGTCAAATTCGAAGGAAGTGGACTCACTGAAGCTGCCTCTATGGACCAGGCATGCTAAAATCAGTAGACATTCTAAAATGTTTCAGTTATGATTCTAATTTATGTCTGGCTGTGGGTTTTTCACTAGATCTACAACATGGGCCTGAAATCGGTTGTTTGTGGAGAACATAGCGACTCCATCACAAAGCTGGAACGTGGGCTTTACCTGAAGACTCTGAATCTGCTCAGCTGCACATAAGTTTTAGCATGCATTATAACATAGACATTATAAGATAGACAAGAATCAATATTGTAAAATATTGGTTCCTAAGGTATTTTTTGCCATGAGAACTTGTGTTAGTTTTGACAAGAGGCCAACAGGTCCTAGTACAGAAATAAGAAAGAGCCCACAGCTGGTGCTCCCTGAAAAAGTAGAGCTAAAGAGTAAGGAAAGAGAACACGCTCAATAGGAAGGTAGTTTCTCTAATTAGAGCACAAAGTTCTCGGAGTAATTCTATTCTGCGCTACAAGAATCTTTAACAAAGGGGTAGGAAGTGAGAGTTCTCTCTATCTGTTTTAAGTGAAGGAGATGATTTTCCATTCACCAAATTGTTGAAAAAGACAATGGGGTCAGGTCAAGTGCAGTGGGAGAATTTCCCAGCAGTATTTTCACTGTGAGCACAGAACATGGTGGAGAAGAATTTGAAGGAAAAATCTGCAGGCCTTGTTCTGGTCCCATTCTACCACTACCCCCCCCAACCCCTACAGTGGGTAATTTAGACAAGTTCTTTAATTTCTCTACATCACCAAAGACTCATTTATAGAATGAGGGTTGTGAAATGATAGCAATGATTTCATCTATCTTGAGTGATTGTAGAAGACTCTTTGCACAAGCCCATTGTGATAAGATTCTTCGCCAACCTCAAGGTGGACCAAATACTAATTTTGTCCCATGTGGATAATTCTACTCTTTTTATAATGCCCTTTAGCCTTTTATAATGCCCTTTAGCCTTTTGTGCAAACAGGTACTATCCTTTGGCACCCCCTGGTGGTGTTTACAGCTGTTACAGTCAACTTACCCTTGTGGTTCTTGAAGATCAAACGTTAACAACGGGAACCTATATCATAGAGGTGAGATGGCAGTTCAGGAGGAAAAGCAGTCCCAACATTCATGGTGTTTGCTTTATATCTTGGGGGGCAGGGAGAGCTAGAAGTGAGTTTATTTAAGAAAAGGGAAATGGAAGGTCAGAAATAAAAGGGGGTAGAACAGGACAACCTGAGTTGGCCAGGCTCAGGAGGGGGTAGGGACTGATTGCCCTGTTGCATTATAGCTTTTAGTACATTTCCTTTTAGGGAATCAAGCACCCACGCGGATTGCTAAAAGACTCATGTGCACCAAATCAGATGGAAGCTGGAGCTGCCCAGCTGAACCCTCAAAGGATACAACTCTAGCAAAGGCCATCTGCAATAGTGTGGAACACCCAACTGATAATTGCTTGGTCTTCCACTTCCTAATAACTGACCCACAACATAGTGATTATCATCAGGCACCTAGTAGGATTCTCATGTGTGTATTTGGTACGCTATATCTTTAATTCTCATAAAATGCTAACTTCCTCAGAGCCCATAGTATGGTTCAAAGAGATAATCAATATGCATGTTCATCCACTAAATTTGCAATAAATTTGTCAGAGAAAATTAAACATTATGCAAAAACAAAACAAAAAAAAAAAGACTCATGTGCTTTACTGATGTGAACACTATAAACTGCTACCCTGATTCAAGTTGAAGAACTCATGAAATAGCAAGAACTTTACCTTCTTAATTGTGAGAAAATAGGCTGGTAAAATACAAAGAATTTAGGTCCTTTGTAGAGGCCAGTGTTACCTTTTTCATGACTAATTTAAGTTACCAGAAATATTAGATAATGTATCACCTCTTGCTTCCTAAATATAAAGCAACAGGAAACCACTAAAGTACCTGAGTCTTTTCCTATACTTTGTCTTCAATTTGAAAATCAGTCATTTCACTCATTCACTTGAAAATCATTTCCTTCACTTTGAAAAAATATGAAAGTCCTATGTGAGTTAAGAAAATTATTTTTTATACCTTTTCAAAGGGGTATATGCACACAGGTGTTCATTTCAGCCCTAGTTATGGAAACAAACTAAGCATGCAAAAACAAAGTAGATTAAGATGTGAATGTACACAACCGAATATGTATGTGTGTGTATGATATATGCAATGGAACTCTATTCAACTGTCCAAGAAGATAAACTCTTGCCATTTGCAACAATATGAATAGAACTGGAGGAGATTCTACTCAGTTAAATAAATAGGAAGTAGGAGAAGAAAGACAAATACTGGATGGTTTCACTTAGATGTGGATATAGAAAGGCAAAACAAAGGGTCTCATAAAACAAAACCATAACAAACCCTGGAAACCTGCCTATAGATTTGAGGCTACCAGAAGTGAGGGGTGGAAGGTGACCAAAGAGGGAAGGGGCTCAGAGAACTATACTGGGGAACTATAGGTACTGTGAAGGAGCCCATGGGGACATGGCAACATACATCTGACCAGGTGTGAACTTACACTCCTAAGTCATATCTAATGAGGTAAACCAATGTGACTTCACTAAAAAATATATTTTCTGGAAGTGGGCCATTCTTGCTGGTGTAAGGTGGGATCTCATTGTGGTTTTGACTTGCATTTCCCTGATTGCTAGTAATGTTGAGCATTTTTTCATGTGCCTGTTGGCCATTTGTATTTCCTCTTTGGAGAAGTGTCTTTTTAGTTCTTCTCCCCATTTTTAACTGGATTTTTTTCTTTGTTTGTTTAACTTGTGTGAATTCTTGGTATATTTTTGTTATCAGACCCTTATCACTTGTATGGAGAGCAAAAGTTTTTTCCCACTTGGTTGGGTTTCTTTTTGTTTTCTCTGTTGTCTCTTTTGCTGTACAGAAGCTTTTCAGTTTGATGTAGTCACATCTGTTTATGTTTTTCTTCATTTTTTACCTGCTATAGATGAGTCCAGAAATGGATTTCTGAATTGTAGCTCATGGAGGGTTTTGCCAGGTTTTCCTCTATGTATATTATGGTTTCCGGTCTTGCATCCAAGTCTTTTATTCATTTTGAGTTGGTTTTCGTACAAGGTGTTAAGGATGTTTCTTGGTTCATTTTTTGGCATGTTTTGGCCCATTTTTCTCAGAACCATTTATTGAAGAGGCTGCCCTTGTTCCAATGTAAGCTTTTCTTTCCTTTGTCAAAGATTAGTTGAATGTGTATGAGTGTGTGTGTGTGTGTGTGTGTGTGTGTGTGTGATTTTATTTCAAAGCACTAAATTCTGTTCCATTGGTGCTGGCATGGTTGTGGAGAGGAAGAAACACTCTTACACTGCTGGTGGGAATATAAAATGGTTCAGCCACTATGGAAAGCTATGTGGAGGACCCTCAAACTAATGGAAATGGAACTACCATTCCACCCAGCAATTGCTCTTCTGGGAATCTACCCAAAGGAGACCTCAATGCTTATACAAAGGGACACCTGTGCCCAAATGTTTACTGCAGCACTATTCATAATTTCAAGGACATGGAAACAGCCCAAATGTCCCAAAACAGATGACTTGATGAAAAAGATGTGGCACATATATACAATGGAATATTACTCATCAATTAAAAATGACAAATTTGACAATTTTATGATAACATGAATGTACTTAGAAGAAATCATATTAGCAGAAACAAGTCAGAAAGAAAAAGACAGAAACCAAATGGTTTCACTAATATATGGGACATAGGAAAAATAAACAAAAAGTCATGAGGAAAAGTTAAAACAAGTTAACAACCAACTTGAACTACACAACTGGTGGGGGAGTCGGGAGAGGGTGGGAAGGATAAGGAAGGAAAGGTGGTGGGCGAAACTTAGGGATTATAAAAATGTGAAACTTAAATATAAATAAATTATTTAATAATAAATTTTGTTCTGTTTTGGAAGGATAATAATATTCTTTAGTATTAGAAGCCTTCGACATGATAATTAACATTTAAATTAGCAAGTGAATTAGCAAGTGGATTATGTTTGTCATCATTCTATCAGTCCTACTAATTTCATTTAAAGTTGCATGTTAGTCTTTTCACTTTGGAACTGTATTCAAATTTGACTTTAAAAAATAAAAAGTCTTTGATTCAGTGTAAAAACTGATACAATGTTTTTAGTTTAAATGTCTTCCAATGGCAAAGTGAAGACTGTCCAAAGACATTAAGCAAGTACAGTGTAAAAGAAAGGGGAAAATCTAACAAAATCGTAATTCTAGGTTATGTTGACCACATCTACTACACCATGTACTCACGCTTAGTACTTTCAAGGCTAATACATTTACATGCATTTAGCTTGATGTAACAAATCTAACTGCTTCCAGGTAGGGTTTTAAAAAAACAAAAACAACAACACTCCCAGGAAAGAGAAAAACCAATATTCCCTGAAGGAGAAAAATACTTCTTTGCCATGTTTATTTGACTCCTTCTGGCAAAGACTGTTAGCAGTTGTACCACACAGTTCAACCCGAGCTTGTCTCCAGAAAAAAAAAAAAAAAAATCTATAATTGCATCTCTGAGATTTGGTTTGGAAAATCTGCTTTTGTTTCCAATGCTTGTCTCTTCTCAACCACGTTTACAAGCATTTTCCAAGCCCTTTACGAGCATTTTGCCTGCCTCTCCACACTCCTAAATATCACCCTCTGCTCCCAATGGCCGACCATATTCTCAGCCTTGGCCAAGGAATAAAACATTGGTTCACCTCAAAGACTGCTATTAAATTTACCTCATTTATTGACCAGCAGGAGGTGCACCCACCCGACCAGGGTCAACACTGGCTGTAATACTCTGGAGCTCCGTGGTGCCCCGGACTGCTGCCCTGTTTAATGACTGTTGGTCCCCTCGGGTCAGGTAAATTCTACTGTTGACATATTGGTGGCAATGTCCTTGGAACACCTTTGATCCATTCGTTTGCTCGCTCTGTCCAGGGATGTATTTTATTGTGTGCTAAATAAAAATAACCAGATATGGAGAGTGAAGGAAACGAAGTGAACTCCAACTGGAAGAATAAGTCACTTGTACTGCCCTGTAGTAGATACCACGGCTTATTAGGCTTGATAAAGTTAAAGGAAAATAAGGCCTTGCGTCTCTGCTCTCTGACTAGAGTCACCAAAAGACTCTGTTGCCTTGGAGGTAGGTGCAGTAAGCATCCAGAAACCTGACAACTCACTGAAAGAATAATGAATGACCTTCTATCATGGGCTTCTTTGCTTTCTGTCCTCATGGCTTCACCATTCTGTGAATAGCGAGTTCTCTCCATGCTGTGGTTGTGTTGACATCAGCTTTGGGTATTGGGACTCGTTGTTATGTAGTACTAGTGCCTGTAAAATCTGTTTATATTTTCACTATGACATTCTCTCTATGACATTCATTTTATAAAAGTTGATTTATCTCTATGACATTCATTTTATAAGAGTGTGCCAAGTGGAAAAGACTACAAGTGTGAATAGTCATTTTATCAATAGACTCTCAAATACTGTCAGGGATGATTCCTTTCTCATTCCCATTTTACCCCACGAATGTCCCCCTCTCAGCCGCAACCCCGAGTAATCAGTTCATTGTTCAGAGCTCACAAGTCTGAATACTGATTCAGTGTTTCTCATTTTGCTGCCAATAATAGTATTTCAGTGCCAAACTTAGTGGCAGTGTCTTCTGATGTGGATACCTGTCCAGTAGGAATAGCACCCTAACCACAAGTCTCAGAATCATTGTCAAATAGCAAAGGCTGATAGTAACTACTCCCCCGCCCTCACCTGGGTCCAGAGAGACGTTCACGTCCCATAGAAATTCCACTGGACAGCTCTGTCCCCCAAGGAAGCAAATTTTGTCAAATGTAGAAATTCACTAGGATAATAGTCAGTGTTCAATCTTTACGTCTTTAGAAAACAAAAGCAGAAAAGTATTTAAAAGAATAAAAACCAAGCCCCTGTCCTCTCCCCCTATTGATTGCTTATGTTCCTCTTGTCTTTTCATCTTGATGATTTTCTATTTTATTTACTCTGACATATTTTATGCTAAAGCACACCAAATTCCATTGGTTGTCAGTGATGACTACATTTTTTTAAAAATCTCGTTTCTTCATGTATAGTTTCCTCTGTGAGTTAAGGATACTTTGAAGATTTTTGCTCATAATTATTTTGTAAGCAAAGGCCCTACTTCTCTAGTCTTAAAGAGAAGTCAAGGTTTCTACCTGGGACTAGCACTATGATAAGCAGAAGGGAAGGCAGTACAGGGTAGAAAATAAACAATGTCAGAAAGATAATTCATTGATACTAATCATTTCACAGTATGTTAAAGGCTCTGTTCTTGAGTTGAGTCTTGCTGATTTAGACAATGTGTTGCAGGTCAAGTGTTAACATGGACAGACAGAAGTTTATTCTAGGTAATGCTGACTTCCTGGAGTAAATTCCTATAAACCCCAGATTCTACTAATTTCTCTCTTTCATTTCTTAGAAAATAAGGTATTGTTGTCCATGCTATGACTTGAAAAACATTATTCCTTAAGCCACAGTGTAAGCTCTTAGTAGGATAATGTTTCAAATTATAAGCCAAATATAAACATTTGAGTATAATTGAGTGTGCCTATGTGCATGTGTGTGCATGTGTATGTTTAAAGGAAAGCAGTCAGATATGTTTGCAATTAGAGTGATTCTTCACATTTCATCTTGAGATTGAAAGCACATTGTTTTGGGAGAGTAAATGAAGTCCTCCCAAAGTGAGAATAAGACAATTGATAATTTAGAAGAGAAAAATTTCTTTTGACTGAAACTGATAGTCTTCCATTAAGTAAAAGATAAAAACACTTTTCTAAAGAATAATCTTGAATCTTTATGCTATTGTGGCTCAGAAACAACATATTTATAAAACCGCTGTGTGTGAAGAAATTAGTCTTTCTGAGTTTGCAGCAAGCAAAACTAGAACTTTAGAACTGAGGTACATGAGGTCTGACTCATGTACCTTAGAAAAGAGGACTGAGAGAAAAGTAAGGCTGAAAGAGAGGGGGTGAACCCACTCCCCAAAGGTCATGAAGCTTGAGTCAAGACCTTGCAGATGACATCATGCTGCAACCTCTTGTCTCAGCAACTTACTATCACAACCATAAAATGTTAAGCTGTTGAGATCTATCTGCATCCATAAGACACCCATCTGACTTCTTTTCTTGCATCTCCCTCACAAAACCCAATTCAAAAATATTATGATGAATACAGTGTTGTAAACCAATGCCACCTCATAAAAAATATGAAGATATAAAAATATGATCACGCTCACTGGTTCCATAGACTAGCTCCCTAGCGTCCTCTCCAAACTTCCATCTACAATGTTTACTAAATATAAAAATTGTCTGACATGTAAGCACCATTTCTTTCACATAACTTCTTCAAAGAGCTAAGCCTCACAATGGAAATTTTACCTGTAAACACTGAAAGACTGAAACAAGACGGTGTGGGGGAAAGTAAGCTGCCATAGATCAAACCAGAGAATAATCAAAAGTTGCCTGTATATTTGAGGACTAAGAGTGGGCTCCAAATACCCTCTCTTGATCCAAGTTTAGCTTACCAAAAGTGTCTTGGAAATAAGTGTGATTGAGAAAGAAATACAACCAGTTTCTGATAATCATTTCAATTGCTATGTTTCCTTGGACCCATTTTCAAAGCACTTGAAGCCCCACATGCAAATTATCTTCTCTGAAAAGAAAGACTGTCTTAGCTGGCAAGTTGGCTGTGCAGTTTCTGTGGCAATGGCATAGAGACACAATGTATTTTTAACATTTTGTTTTGTTCTCCTCTTAACTGACACTAGTAATTTGAAAAATGTTGAGGGCGTTACTGAATAAAATTTGAAGAAAAATAGCTCTTCAAACTATATTGTTAGAAGTAGGATGGATATTCAGTCAAAGTTGAATCAAAAAAGTCTAGGTTATGTATGTAGGCTTATACTGTCCCAGACAGACAGCCCCCATGACCCTTTCTTCATGATGTGCCGCATCTTCAGTTTACATCCGATAATGCACAGAAAGATAGAAATTACCCCACACTCACTTGAAAGCTCTTTTACAGAATTACCAGATTTCAAAACTATAGTTGAGAGCTGAACTACCTCATTTTGCAGAAGAGCTGGAATTTCTACAACATATAAAACCTGAGAACAAAGCAATGTATCCAAATTGCAGAATATGTTCAGGCTCTGTTTAGCAGCCACATACTGAACCCTTCACTGAGAAATCCCCACTCTTAAAAATGGTTAGCATCATGCCTCAGGCAGAAGTTTTCTTCAGTGTTTATATTTAGCTATTCATTCTGAAATTCATTCTTCCTTCCTTGTCCTCCTCTCTACCTCCCTCTCCTCCTTCCTCTTTCCTTCCTTTGATATATATTCATTTATCACATGCTTGCCATTGTGATGAGCTCTAGAATACAAAAATGGAATATATTCATGACTTAGAGCACAGCCTATTTGTGGAGGAAACTGACACGGTAACCAAGAGATTCAAACTCTCATATGGCTTAGATGATCCAATACTACATGAACCTCTAGACTGCTTCTCTAGCTGCTCTCTCTTGCTCTCTATGCACCAGCCTTTACAGATTGTTTGGGTTCCTTAAATGGAATTCTCCCATTGGTACCCATTCATATATCCACTTTCCTGCCCTCTTCATTTGACTGGCATGATGGTATTATTCCAGTTTCAGCTTAAATGCCTGCCTTCAAGAGTCCTTCCTTGAAGTCCAAAATTAGGGCTTATCTCTCTACTCTTCACTGACATGTTCAGTAAGAGCAGTGAGAAATAAGTACATAGTCAGTCATATCATCCAGGACCTTGCCTCAGTACAAGTTCTACAAACACTCACTGAATGGAAGAATTTGTTTAGTATTTGTGGAACCACAGTATAAAAGGTACCAATTTTATCTGAAGACACTGCTAATGAGTGGGTATCATTTATGTTTAACATATTTGAAGACTTAAGATGATTTCATTGAATCAAGTGGGTATATATTATACCAAATTTCCCATCCTCCAGTCTTATAAAAATAAAAACTAGTAAATAAAAGTAGTTTGATCTCCACTATCAATGCCCCAATTATTTTCCTAATATTGGCCCATAGTCTGTATCTACAACTCTGAAATCCAAAAGAAAATCTGAAAAAAGAAAGTATTTTCTATATCAGTAGCAATCCTGATCCTAGTGAGCTTGATATTATAATCTTTATCCTCTTTATATGGATATTCATATTTAACTCTAGAAATATCCATATTAATCTTTTTTTAACCTTGCTTTGTATGAATATTTGCTCTGCTACAGAAATGTTTGGTTTTGAAGCGCTCCCATTTAGAATGCCATGTAACTCTAAATTTTATGCAAACTTGGTACCTAAAATTGCTGAGATGTGAAGTGATTAATTTACTATTTCATGAATTAATTTACTATTTCATGATTCATTCAATCATTCCATCATAGTAATCTCTTTTTCCTACTTTTTTTACTGATTAAAATTTCCCCTGTTGGAAATTTGGGACCACCCAGCCTAGGGAATACAAAGATGTGAAATATAGATAGATAGATATATCATTAAAAATAAATAAAAAATCTTAAAAGTAGTATGTCAAAAAAATCAAAAAGATTCAGAACCAATAGGCCCTCTTCAAACTTTATTTGAAAGAGTCTCAGCATTTGTGAGGTGGAATAAACTTGGCCAACTGCTTCATTTTATGGGGAAAAAATTGAGGTCCACAGAGGCCAAGTTTAGTTGTGATTCACATAGCTAATATGTGGCTGAGCTTTGTTTCTCAATGGTCTTGTTTAAAGCCTCTCCCCGCCCCCATGTCATTCAAAGAATAAAGTAGAAATATAAAAGGTGGAAACTAAATGAAGCAAAAGAAATACTAAGACAGTTTGACCTTTTGTGTTTTCTCAGAAGTTAGTTCTTGCATGAGACAGATCCAAGGGCATAAAACAGAGACAGCAACAGCAGCATCACTTCTGGGAACCAAGGGATCAGTGAACAATAGCACTGAACATGACCTTGAGAGGAAGAGATAGCTCCTCTGATCAAATCCCTCAGGAGAGCTGATATAGCTGTCTCTAGAAGGAATTTGGAAAGAAAACCTCCAAACAATTCAGAGATAACACTGCCTTTATTCAACTTAGTGAAGTAAATCAGACAAGACAAGCACTCTATGATTTTATTCATATATAGTCTATAGAAAAAAAATTCAGAAGGATGAACTAAATAAAGCAAAAGTAAAGTTTTGGACTAAAAGACTAATTAGTAGATGCTAGAAGAGCAAACTGGGTAGAAAGGAACAATTGTATGGTGATGGATAGAATTGGACTTTTAGTATTAAATGTCATGTAGTTCACAAAGATGTTGATTTTTAATATGAATGCCTGAAGCTTACATACTGTTATAACTAAATATCAGTTCTGATTACAAAAAGAAAATACCTAGGAATGAATAATGTCAAAATAAATTTCCCTATATATGAAAGGAATTTTTTGTTATTGTAAGGGAAAAAAGACTATCAAAGAAATTCAATTATCTCCTTGAGATATGGTGAGACTGAAAAGTAGAAACTCTTCAACTTTTTGAGAATAAAAGTGACTGGTGCTAACAAAAAAGAATGGAAATAGTTAAAACAGAAAGAATTGTCTAGTGTCAATAAATGATTTCAAGACCCCGGTGACAAATGTGAATAGGGCAAGCAAAAGATTTTGCTGCACCAAACTGAAGAGCACAACTTTGAGCAGGGGGCGGGGGGGATTGAGGTGAGGGGGGTAAACCCTGGGGATTACAATGTTGTGAAATTTATATATAAATAAAAAAGTTTTTTAAATAATAAAGATAAATGTACTTTTCAGAATGGCTTTACCAATTTATATGCCTGTCAACAATGTATTAAGGTTCCACTTTTTCCACATGTTCTCCAACACTTGTTAGAAGTCTTTTCAATGTGTACCATTCTCAGAAGTACAGATGATATCTCACCATGGTTTTAATATACATTTCCCTTATTAAAAGTGAATATGAGAATTTTTTCATAAAAAAAAAAAGATTTTGCTGCCTAACCAATGGGAATAGTCATGAAGCGAGAATTATTTGACTGCATTGTAGGAATAAAGACTGAAAAACAGAATGTGTTTTCCAGAAATAAATCACACCTGTTAGGTTTATTTTTTTCACAAAGGGGGAAAACTGGTAGAGAAGGGAAATAATGTTATGAACAAGGCAAATGAATTGTCTGAATGTTTTATAGCTAAGTAGATTATCAATCAGATGGAAAATTAAGGTTGATGAATAGCATCATGAAAGAGAGTCGAGGGACATCTTAAGGTCCCCAATTCTAAATTGTCATTTTCCAAATTTTTATTAGAGAAGAATGATGGCAGCAAATGATCACTTGCTACAAGGCAAGTCAAGTGATAAAAAATAAAATATTTCTGAAGTAATTGTGGGTTTTGCCCATGTTGGTTACCAGACTATTCCTACAATACACAAAACCAAGTTTTAGTAGATGAGTTTGATAAACTATTCACCCAAGCTCCCTTTACACAAGCCTCAAGTTACCTACACTAACTCATATTCATATTTTGGAAGGCAAGCATCTTGGCAATAAAACAGATTTTAAAACACTGATTTTTCCATTAATCACAAGGCATGAGTTGTTTTTTTTATGTCAGTTGAATGACCACAGAGAGAATTTAAGAGCAACCCACACATTTCCCTTCTATGTACATCTTAAAAGGACTCAGTGAGCCTGAAATTATACTCACATTTATACAAAAAATTAATCTATGATGAAGGAGTCTAAAGTATAGATGGGAAAAGGAAAGTCTATTCAACAAATGATGTTGGAAAAACTGGACAGTCACATGAAACTAGACTATGATCTCACACCATGCACAAAAATTAACTCAGAATGAATAAAAACTTGACTGTAATACCAGAAACCATAAAATACATAAACACAAATATAGGCAAAACATGCTACAATATTGGCTTCAGAAGTGTCATTAGAGACCCAACTCTAAAGGCAAGGGAAATAAAAGCAAATATACAAGAGGGCTACATCAAACATTGAACTAAAAACTTCCACACAGTGAAAAGAAACTATCACTAAGACAAAAAGACACACACTGACAGAGAGAAAATACTTGCATGTCATTCATCGAACAACATGCTCATATCCAAGACCTACAAGGAACTCTTACAACTCGACAAAAAGAAAATAAATAACACAATTCAAAAGTGAGCAGAAGCTCTAAATACTTTCCAAAGAAGACATACACACAGCCTGCAGGCATGTGAAAAAAATGTTCATCATCACAAATAATGAGGAGATGAATAACAAGACCACAATGAGATACCATCTCACATCTTTCAGAATGACCATATGAAAAAGACCAGAAACAAAAAATGTTGCCAAGAGTGTAATGAAAAGGGAATACGTGTTCACTGTTCATGGGGAAGGAGATTCAGCCCCTGTGGAAAACAATGTGAAGGCTTCTCAAAATATTAAAAATAGATTTACCATATTATCTAGTAATTCTATTCCTAAGTATTTACCCAAAGAGTACAAAAACATAACTTGGAAGGAATGTACGCACTCTGGTGATCATTGTAGCATGATTTACAATGGCCAAGTTAAGAAAATCTATATGTCCAATAGCAGACAAATGGATAAAGAAGAGGTGATATATATTCACAATGGAATACTTAGTGATCAAAAATTATGAAATTTTGCCATTTACATCAACATGGATGGAACTGTCAAGGGTTATGCTAAGTGAAATAAATCTGAAAGGAGAAAGACAGGTACTGAGTGATTGTGCTCATACATGGAGTATTCTAAAAACAAAGCAAAAGAACAGATGAAAACAAACCTAGAAATGTGACTGCAGACTAAGGTTACCCGAGAGGGAGGTGGGAGTGATCAGAAAAATGGGTAGAACATCCAATGAACTAGGGTAGACTATGGTGGAGGTGTATTGGCACTTTGGTGGTGGGCAGTGTGGTGACACACATTTCATGAGGTGTGAACCTGTGAGCCTTAAACATAGACAGTGTTGTAAAGCAACACTCCTTCAATCAAATAAGTAACGGTCTTTGGAAATCTATGCAGAATCTAAAAAGTTCAAAGACAGTGATAATGAAAACCTAAAGCAAAATCATAGAAGAATGAAAATGATAATATTATCTGTTTTGCATAATTTCTAAGTACGACTGAGTGCAAAATGCTGCTTGTGCTACATCGAATCAGTCTCAATGCTGAGTACATCTGCCCAAGAGATAGTTCGTGCATCCCAGTCAATTCTCTTAAGATGAAAAATAGAAAGTTCTACAACATCCATCCTGTCCTCACAGGTTTTCAGATTATAAAGATAATCTTAATATAAAGATAATATGTCTTTATAAAGATAATATAAAGAGGGGGAAAAGAGCTGTTTCACCACTATTTGACGATGATCCAGAGTGCTTAGCAATTCTTGGTGGAAAACACCAGGGAAGATCCATTAGAAAAAAGAATGGATTACCACACTGCCTTTTCAGGACAAGACAGCAATAAACTATCCATATTTCCCAAGAACAGAGGAAAACCATCAGGCAGAGCCTACCACAACAGTTTTTCAGATGTCCAGGGAAGGGAAGTCTCTGGGGTTTTTTGGTTGGCTGGAGGCTGGAGTATCACAATGCCTGTCTGCAACCATGGATCATTACAAAATGGCACACACCTAATCAGAATTACCCCAAATCCCAGATATGCTATTGGCTCAAACTATCCAGAAATGAGGGGTGATATAAATTATACTATGACTGTGTGCTTTCTGGTATGACTGGATTTAGAATGTTCTGTACAGATGCTGAGATAATGTACTATTGCTTCCCAATTAGACTCTCTCATTTTTTGTTTTCCTACATCTGAAAGATCTTTCCTTTATTCCTTTTTGCAGCAGGCTGGACCCATAATGATAAAAATGCAAGGACAATCTCTCTATATATTATAATATGAATTATCTTAATAGTGAAACTCCAGAAACGTGTTCATGGGATAATGGTTCCATAATGTCAGCACAGACTGATGGAATGCTGAAGTTGCTACTGGTACATTACAAAATAAGACAAGTATAGAAAATGTAATGGTTTGTGCAAGAAACTAAATCTACATCAAAGCTCATATTTTATCATTCCTATTGCTTAGAAGGGTGGTGATGCCATAGCCAAGATGTATTGTAGTTTTGAGGCTCACACAGCAGAAAGTGCAAGTCTAGAACCCTAATTCAAGCAATGCCACACCACAGCCCACACCCTTAACCAAGTTGTTATATTAGCTTCTTTTATCTCAGCCTTTCCAACTGGAAAATGGGAACTAATCAAAGTACTCTGCCCAAGATGTGAAAATTCAAGGAGTGAATATTTGTTAATTTCTTTGTTTTATTGATTACATAAATTTTTCCCACAATTGTATATACTAAACTTCTCCCACCACCATGTCATCCGTGAACCATCATTCTGATCTCTTGTGCTCATCCCTTCCCTGTTTTCACCCTCTCTTCCTCCCCCTTGCTTGCTGCACACTTTAGTTCTGTTGTCAGTTTGTTAGTTTCAACTTTCTCTTGTCCTTTTTTTTTTTTGAGACTAGGTCTCACTATTTTTGCCTGAACCACAGGCTCACGTTGCCGGGGGTACCACAGACTCAAGCAATCCCCAGCCTCAGCTTCCCACATAGCTGGGATTACAGGCATGTACCACCACGCCCACCTATTTTTTTGTGACTAGGTCTCACTACATGCCCTGGGTGGGACTTGAACCGTGATCCCTGGCCCCAGCTACCGCTTACAGGCATGTACCACCATGCCTGGCCTCTCTTGTCCTTTTATTTTTTTTGCTCTATCCCACATATAAATGAGACCATCCGATATTTATCTTTTTCTTTTAGGGATTACTTCAGCTAGCATGATTCTGTCTAGCTCCATCCATGTTCCCTCAAATGGCATGAGTTTGCAATTCAAAATGGGTAAAAGACTTGTATGTATGACAAAACTACAAGAGCAAGAAAATCAAGGCAAACACGAATAGCTGGGACTACACAACTATTTGTTAGTTTCTTAAGCGCTTCTTGACAGGTGGCAAGTTCCACCTAAGTGGTTATTTGAAAACAACTAAGAAGCATTTTATCCTGAGTCACACACCCAGGTAGGCTGCTCATTTGTGTTGTACACCCTCGGCCTGTGTGCACACACGCTCTTATTGTTAAGCTGATTCACACCGTTAAACCCAAAATGAGCGTGAGAGGCAATCACGAAGTTAGGGCATAAACAGCTCCAAAACAATCTTGGGCAGAGGAGGTCAACCATGCAAGTGGGCAGTGGCCTTATTAACAACTGAAAAACTGAAAATTTCATCTGGGTGGGAGGAAAAGAATGGAACCAGGTGGGCTGTATTCCCCCGGGATTCCAAGACTCCTGCAGCTGTTCTCTGGCTTAAAATAAAACAGCACAATTGCCAGCATAATCTCCCCAGCCTGGCTTCTCATCGGGAAGAAGATGTTTATAAAATGGGACATGCGTTGATTTTTCCTAACTCATGGAATTAATATCAATCATTGATGGGCTTCTAAATGCTTGATCTTAAGAAATCTGTGCTTCTCAAGAGTAGACACATGTAGTACTTTGAATCATCACTGAAACTGTTCATAATAGAAGAGAAGGAAGCATGTTCCTGCAGATTGCGAAGGAAGGAAAGGTTACGTTGAGTTTGTTCTATCAGATCTTACCGAGGTAACACGTCGAAAGAAAAAGTGATGGAATTTTTACAGGTTTCCTATCCCACCTCTCCCTCTGTTTTGTCTGTTACTTGCATTTTGCATCACTGCTCCTGCTGCTGCCAGGTTAGGAGAAACTCTTGAGTCTTCCAGGAAATCACCGGCTCTTTGTACTTATATCTTGATGAGTGAGAATTTTATGGAAGAAGGAAGCAGCAGAACTGAGCAAATGTTTTGGGACCCATTACATTTGGTTATTCATACAATTGATCACGCTGGAGAAAGATCTTGCCATTTAGCATGACCTTTGCAAAGCATTCACATGAGGCAAGCTGGCTAGTCAGCATCCTCTCCTGCAGCCTCCAACTCTAAACAGGGCTCAAAGTTTTCATCGCTTGTCAGAATCTTGTAAATAACTCCAACCATATGAAAGGGCTTTCTTCCTTTCACTGGTAACCTTGTTTACTGTATATGCACAACATAAGTTATGGCGTTTTGTCTTGGACTTCTTTTTATAATTAGTTTTTCTGACCAGGGACTTACTGTTATTGAAACAGATGTTGTGGGGCCCAATAATAGCTCTCAGCTGCCAAAGGCAAAATATGAAACTGTGCCCAGATCATGCAAAACAAATAACTGTAATGAGGGGATGCTTGATACCAAATGATGGGACAAACTGACATTTCATATACATATAGCAGTTTCTGTGTGAGTATAGACTGTACACATCTAAGATCACTCAGATAGGAAAAACTAGCCAGACGGGCAGCTCCAAGCCTACCCATCCCCAAAATAAATAGATCGGTATATATACTCAGGAGCTATAATCCAGCTGACACACAAATTGAGGTAAAAAGGCTTTTCCTCAAACTTCACTCAGTTTATAAAATCAGCCAAAGACAGCTTCATGTAAACTAGCTTTAAGTTTGGAAGGACAGCCAGAATTTTTCTTTTAATCAGGGAACCTAAAGAGTCAATGTTTCATAGGCTCAGCAGAGTGGTGTGCAGGTAAATGTTTGAACCACAGGCTTTTGTGAAGGGAAAAGTCCTGATTTGTAATAATTTTCATTTTCCATGGTGGCAATATTCCCACCATGATTGATTTCAAGCTTTCAACATGACATCACTCAATGCAGACATGGGATGAATAAGCTACAACACATCATTAGATAGTAATTTCACAGTCAACATTTAAAAAGTCAAGAAGTGATTCAGAAATTGAATGAGTCATGAGTACTTATTGGCTTTGTTGAATTATAAGTTTGCACAATTCAGTTGCTACTATCTGTGCTTAACAATAGGCTCCCAATATCCCTGAAATTCTAACTGTTGGCTCTCAGAGGCTAGTAGAAATTGATTGCATCAATCACATTCCACCACTATGTGGATGCCCATCTAATCTCTTTCATTCCAACTGTGGTTCTCAGCCCAAGATCATCAGCATCACGTGGGAGTTTATGAACCCTCAATCTATACCTCCTGAGTCAGAATCTGCATCTAACAGGATCCCCACACGTACTCCCTCTTTTGAAAATACTAAACTCAAAAGCACTTTTAGAGAAAACCTTCAATAAGCATGTTTCAAGGCAGCTACAAAGAACTGTTGCAAAATCCATAAGCCCTGAGATTTTTGTGTGAGTAATTCTGGATAAAAGATATGCTGGCATCTCTGTAGCTTTTTGAGGCAGGAATTCTACTGTTAAAACTTTCGAGTTCACATCCTAGCTTCCTGCCAAATATTTCAGCAGAAGAGTGGAAAAATTATTTAACTCCTCTGTACCTCAAATTTCTCATCTGTAAAGTGGGGTGATATTAGCAATACCTACCTCACCGAGCAGTTGTAAGAAACAGAAACTAAATTACTCCAGTACATGGCAGATAGTAAAGGTTCAGCTAACATTAGTACTTGTTACCATTTCCTAAGAGGAGATTCCAAACATTTTTTGTATCAACTGTATGAATAGAAATGCTATCTTATTTTCTAAGATTTATATACAAATGTAGGAATGAAAATACCTTTCAGAGTGATTCATCTGAAATGTCAAATGTTCAAATGTCACTTGGGGTTGCAGGATGAGTGCATTAGTCAAGCTTTATCCTCCATTAGCCTGTATACCCGGCACCTGGGGTATTGCACTCTCCCCCTAATTGTGAAGTCCAGTGGGTGTGTGTATGTGTAAGTGTCCACACTTGGGCCTAGGAGAGAGGGACTAAAAGGCACAAAGAGCGTGATCACGAGATACAACATGCTACTTAAGAGCACGCAACGTGAGTGCAATAAAGACAATGAGAGAACATCAGAGAGAGCCCTGAAAAAGAACATGAGGAGTCCGGGGGGGTGGATGGTTGGGGACTCACCTGCCTCACAGACACCTTCCCACAAACCCCCCAGCCTTGCCCTGCCCTCCTTTACCTGGTGTGTCTGTGTGATTGCTGAAACCAAATAAGAACCTGTGTGGATTGGTGATCCTGATGCTTGCCCCAACAATTGGTGATAAGAGATGAGATGGTTGCAAAACAGGGTATTTTGGAAAAGGGTCTTACTGTTATCAAAAATAATAATAATAAAGGCTCAAAAAAGAAAGGAATTCTTCTGCTGGATTTTGTTTCATGTATAGGCACTGCCTTGAACTCTTTGTTGTTCTGGTCATTCCACTGTTCTGGATTCCACTGGATTTCACAAAGAGAACGATGGAAAGAACCTGATCTTAGGGGTACCCTGAATTCCCACATAACCAAACTGGACCTCTTGTAGCACACTCACTTTCATCAGTCTTGGACAACAAATAGTTCCCACTGTTGAACTGTTTTTACTGTTACTGTATACCCATGTAGTCACATCCTAACTCATCCAGATTTCATCATGCTAAGTTGAGGTTGAAGGTGGGTAAATGATTTGCCCAAAATAGTGGTTATCAGCAGACCACGCTTCTCACTGCCCATGTTCTTGAGGTAGGCTTTTCCATTTCCCTTTTTTCCTTTTCCTCTTCTTACCTCTTCTCTCCTTCCCGTCCTTAACTAAATGCACAATAAACTTTTGCTATTTCAAAATTTTCAGAGAGCCAGCACTCCCATCTTGTGTTCATGCCCAGTTGTACAAATGAGGCCAAAGTGTCCATAGGAAACTATACAGTATCCCATTACATATATATATATATACACACACATACATGCCTAGATATATATATATATATATGCATATATATATCTAGGTATGTATAGATACATAGATACACACTAACTGGTGGTCCCAAATCTGCCTTTTCAATAGATTTTCTCCAAGAAATCATGAGGAAAAAGTGTCCAGCGAATAAAGTTGTGACAACTCTGAATCAAAGCATGATTCAATTATGAAAAAAAAAGAAATCTATTATATTATTTAGTATCGTGGGGGGAAATTATCATTGATTTATTTGCAATATTTAGTCATTATTTTGGGTACAACCTACTTCTTTTTATCTCCTGAAATATGTACTTAATGGTAACTTAGAAAAAGCAACTTCAATCAGGGGAAAATGTTCATCAGTATTTGTCTTTGGGAAATGCAAATGACAACCACAATAAGAGATCATCTCACACATGCAGGAGGGGCTCATGTTAAAAAGTTCAGAAAAAAAAAGTGCTGTCAAGAATGTGGAGAAAAAGGAACTCTCCTACACTGTTGCTGGGAATGTAAAAGTATCCAACCCTGATGGGAAACAGTATGGAATTTTCTCAAAAGATTACAAATGAATCTGCCATATGACCACTTGAAGAAGGTTCATTGCAGCACTATTTACAATAACCAAGATGTGAACCAACCTGAATGTCCCAAAGAGGATGAATGAATCAAGAAGATGTGGTGTATGCTTATATCATGTATATATGTGTATGTATTTATGTGTATGTATGTATATATATATATATATGTAATGGGATACTGTACAGTCATCAAAAAGGTAAACTCTTATCATGAATGGAACTGGGAAGGAATTCTCTAAGCACAATTACTCTGAAAGATAAAGAGGAATGTCAGACAAACAATTTTCATACGGATTCTGGGGGGGGAACAAAGGGTAGATAAAGTCAAACTGAAAAACTAATATTTGAAAGCTGACGGTAGAAAAGAGGCAACTACCAGGAAAGGGAAAAGGGAAAGACAGTAGAGAACAAAGATTGGGAGGAGCACATGGTGGTAGACTGTGGGTACTTTGAGGTGGGTGCATTAGGGCAACAACATCTGAAGGGGGTGATCGTATGCTTCTGAAATGCAAAGGATGATGTAAAACAAGGTTAAAGCAATAGCAAATATTATTGATTTTTTAAAAAAAAAATAGAAATCATTAGACTGGACAGAAAAAAAGGGGATGATGTGATAAAAACCAGAGTTCAAGATTACTCAGAAGTTGAAACAATGCAAGTAAGTCTATTGGGAACCGGAGAACGCAGTCACTGCTAACTACGTCACCAGTGACAGAAACAGAAATGAGCTAAGAAGTAGGCTAAGTTCTCTCTTCTCCCATCCTCTAGTCTTTCACCCCAAAATCCACCGGTCAGGTGTGGTCAGAAGTCAGTTGACACCTGAGCCTGGGAAATAAAGTTTCCAAGTATCAAGTTCAAGAGCACAGCACTCAGTGAGTCATGGGTCTGAGAACAAAGACCACAGATCCTCCCAAGGGTTTTTGTGAGCCTTTTAAAAGTCCTTGGAAGAAAAACTCTTTACCAATGTGGTTGAGTTTTACATTTTCTTATAATTCTGTTGAAAAATTTTCAGAGGAACACATAGTTCAAAGGTAAGTTTATTCTACCTAAGTACATCTCCAATCAACATGTTTAAAACTAACTAACCTTAACTAACTGTGATAGTGATTACTCTAGTTCTTTAAAAAGAAGCTTCAAGGATGAGACTTTTGGTTGAGACACAGACACCCACCTCCAGGTTTTAAAAAATAAAATAACTGTATATGTGGGACACAACTGAAAGCATGCATCCACCCTCCCATTCACACAGCACTAAAGAGGAGAAATAGATGATAGCGATAGGGTATGGGTGAGGAAGGATAGAGAAAGAGAGATTTTAAAATAAAGAGAAAATGGTTGTATTCAAATGAGAAACATTTTAAGAACTATACACACATCAAAATGTGGACCTTCACTTACCTTTTGGCATTGTGTCTTCTGAAAAAAAACCTATTGGCCGGATACAATGGCTTGTGCCTTTAATTGCAGCAGCCTATGGAGCGTGACTGAGGTTGGGAATCACTTGAGTTCATGGGTTCGAGACCCACCCAGGGCAACATAGCGAGATCTAGATTCAAAAAATAGCTGGGTGTGGTAGTGCGCGCCTGTAATCCCAGCTACCTGGGAGGCTGAGGCTGGGGATCAATTGAGTCCGTGGTACCCCCGGCAATGTGAGCCTGCAGTTCCCCAGACAACAAAGTGAGACCTAGTCTCAAAAAACAAAAACAAAAAAAAATTCATCCCCCCCTTTTTTTTTTAATTATTTGGGGTAAAGCAAGTGATATAAAATGGGGTTTTGTGTATTTGAAAGACATTGTAGTATTCTTCTCTCCTAAATGGCATTTGTCTTAAAGTGCAATAATGCATTTCTGGACAGTTTTGGTTTTTATCCTATCCATTTTTCTACTCTTTAGGTAAGTTTGCTGGCTTGTAACCCTAGTTAAGCACAAAAAATTCCAGTCTCATTTTTTATTTTATACCGTGGGGAGAAAAGCCATATTTTAATTGACATGGAAATCCCACAATTAGGTTAGAAGTCACTTTCTCAATGGAGTCTTTGGAAGGTTATCTTTTTCTATTTTGTATAACTAGGAAATGAAACGGATCATCAAGAAAATTCTTCACGTCTTTTGCATTGCCCATCAAGGAAATATTTAGCTCATATATCAATTCACTTCTTTCCTTTTTGTACTAAGTGATTTTTATCTACAAATCTAGATGACCCAGGGCACTACAAAATGACTTGTAAGTTGAGATTAGAGAGTAGGGGGGAGAGAATTTTAAACATGATGAGTATAGGAGATTGAATACCAATTATTTGAATAGGGCACATACTTTTTACCCTACATGAAAATGCATGTGTCAAAAATATATCCTGTATATTTAGTGAGTGTTTGGGACTGAAATGAGAATATTATACTTTATAAAGTGTTTGGATGGTTGCATGAGATAGGTAACATGGTTTCATGAGATGGATTGATGAAACACCTTTATTGCTGTCAGAACTCAGTACAACAGTTCTCATCAAGCAAAAAACACTACAGAGGTATTGTCTGGCAAGAATTTAAAGCCATGTTTCATATCAGTAAAAATTATGCCTAAGAGCTTTAGTGCTTATGTGTAGAGTGGACCATATTTTAACTCCAAAAATAATGTTACAGCTCTATTCTGAGAAGACACTCAGAGCTAGGATATTGAAACAGTTGAATGTTCATGAGAATACTAATAAATGGATGACTCCCAACAACAATGAGAACAGGAATAATATCCAGAATGCCTGTAGTAGCCGGGCACGGTGGCTCATGCCTGTAAGCTTCAGCCTATGAAGCGGCCGGGGTTAGGGATCGAGGTTCGAGTTCCGCTTGGGGCAACTAGCGAGACCTAGTTCCAAAAAAGAGCTGGGTGCAGTGGCGCACGGCTGTAATCCCAGCTACCTGGGAAGCTGAGGCTGGGGATTGCTTGAGTCTGTGGTACCCCAGGCAACAGAATGCCTGTAGTATCCTGAGCATTTCTCTAGAGAAGTACATCTATAATATATTTACTTGTCTGTCTCCTCTGCTAAATCTTAAATATCCTCAAATTAGGGGTTATATCTTTTAGTTTCTCCTTAGTGCTAGCATGTGCCAAAACACTGGGAATTTTGATCATGTTTTTGAAACAATGGAATGACAAAATAAACATATTATGTTTACTTGTATTAAAACCATTCATAAATATGAACGGAAAGCAGTAATATCATGGAATTCAATCCTTAGATTTGGTCTGGATCTATTTATCCTACATTTACTTTATATTTATTCTATTTATTCTTTATTCTATTATTCTTTATTCTATTTATTCTTTATTCTTATATATTTATTCTATTCCCAGCATTACTGAAATTGCCATGAATATTAGCCTCAAGAACTATATAATACAAGACCTGATTTTGCTATGTTCAAGTAAAAAAATAAATATATCAAATTAAGCAAAGTCATAACTTAAATTTCACTAATGAATCAGCAAGATTGTGACTTGTCATAATTAGACACACTTAGTAAATCAATAATGGGCCAGTACAGACCATAAACATTTAGAATTTATAAGAATTCACATTTTTTTAATTGGTACATAGTGAACAAATTAATTTTGCCATAAATATTAAAGAGACTAAGTTGTCATTTTAAATAGAAGGTGGGTTGAAAGTGGGTGAATAGGAACAGAGGATAATGGAGTTCTATATGGAATGTATAACAGTGAACTTTATATACAGTATACAGATGTTGATTGTCAGTACAACACCTCTAACTTATCTAATGTCATAATGCAATGTTAACTCAATTACTAACTACAATTAATTATTTCTTCTATTTTGATATTTAACTATAGAAATTTTCACACCACATTTCTTAAAGCAAAAACTGATCACACTGTACATGCTGTGAATGATTTCTGAATGTCTGCTAAAGACATGCACTGAAGTATTCCGTAGCCCACATGTTTTCTACCTGGATATCAAGTTTGCTAATGAAATTTGATTATTTCACCTCTACATTTTTCCTAACCTGAGCAAAACAAGTTTCCCTACTGAATATGTTCTGTTGTCTCTCCTTTCTAGAAATTCATAACTGCCAGTTACATAGAGTAAATTCTTCATCTTACTAAATGAATAATCATTAAAAGCAAATAGAATAGGTATTATAAGATGGTTCTTATTTGCCAAATAGATAATCCCTTCCTGCCTATCAGGATGCTCTTATAAAGGAAATGCCCTAACTTCTAACTGTTATTTGAGGGTCTGACCTGGGAGGCCTAAGTATGGTGAGGTAGTACCATCAGCCTTGTCACTGTAGAGTCAGCAGCTGAGCCGAGGATAGCCAGCCACAAGTCTGCTGATGACATCTGACAGGACCTGGAATGGAAAAAAAAAAAAAAAAAGGAAAGATAGCTTGAGTCCTATTCTCAGTGATTTCAAGTAATAAAAAGCCAGAGACCAGCAAAGCATCAACGCTTACATGGCCTGGGACAGTGGGAGTCTCTACCAGCCAAAGCTGTGAGCCAGTCAAACAGCCACAGAGCAGAACACATTAGCACTAAACACACACAACAGCAGGAGTAGAGATGCTCCAGATGAGACTGGAAAGCCAAGGGGAAACCTGAGCAGCCAATCTCAGCATCACCTCCTTTCCATTCCACTTCATTCCATTCCAGCCCATGGTACAACCTCCCCATAGTTTCCCAAAAGGAAGATAAATTTGGTGCCTTCCTGATAGTAGACATGGGACATCATAAGATGAACAAAATATTTAAATACAATCCCACTTTTTAAAGAAAATACTCTAATACCATGTTTTGTCGACAACCATTTTGTTGGTGATACCCATTAAACTTCTCTTAACATACGTTAGTATTCACATGTGATTTTCCCTGCTGGTTGATAGCTTGTATTTTTCAGCTTGAACATCATGATCATATCTCCACTCCCACAAATAGAGCTTTGTAGCATTACTTCTAATGAATAATAATATTCCATTTAGCCCTGTACTAGAAGCATCTAGTAAAAACGACTTTGTGATAGGCATTTATATGGTCTCAAATTTTACTCTATAAGTTATGCTGAAGTATGAGAGCCAGCTGAAGCCCAGTGACCTAAGTTTAGCATAGAAGTCTAGATAAATAACCCATGACTGACTGATTCAGTTAACTGGTATGAAGTTTCTCCTTGAATCTTCCTCATTCCATCTTTAATGAGGTCAGACCATGTACTACCACCCATGACAGCCCACCCAGAACACCAGAGCATGTAAAGTGTATATAAATCCTTAACTCCCTGTTAGGGGCACTCAGCTTTTGAATATGCATCTGCTGAGTCAGTACTGGTACTAATAAACCTGCTTTTTGCCAGCCCTGGTGTCTTTGTTACCTGTGTGCCAGCTTTCAATGCTTCGATAAATCTACTTGAAATTCTAAAGATTTGGCACATATTTTTATTTAGTAGGCTAATTAGTTTCTGAACTTAAGGTATTCAAAGTGAAATCATTAGGACATGTGGCACATATATATATGTATTTTTTTTATTTTAATTTATGAATCCACTCTGCACAATCACCACAGCTAGAGTCACCAGAGACCTTTCCTCTTCCTTCTTGCCAGCACCAACACTGGCTTTGGCAGTCCCTCTGACATTCTTCATTCTGTTCGTGCGTTCCTTCTGCTGTTTTCTCAAGGTCATTTGATTCTCGTCAGGTCATTCCCCCAAGTCTGTACTTGAGTTCACTTTTCTTTGCAGCATCCAAGGAATCGTAAATTACACCAAAACCATTATCTTGCCACCACCAAAATGCATCCTGAATTAGATTCCAAGATGGCCTCTGTGTGGGTCTTATATACCTTAGTTCATGTTTCCTGAATTTCCTTCTTTCTCAGGGACTGTTGCCTTTCTCGGGAAGGATGCCCATACCGCTTGTTTACCCGGAAGTAGTTGGTCGTCAGGTTTTTCCTGAAAGTGGTGGGTCTTCAGGGAAGAAGAGAGGGTCTATGTTTTCATTTTTGACTCAAACATAGTATTAGTAATAATTTACATTTCATAAGCTGTCCATTTTCTCCAAACCAGTTAGCACAAAGCATTAATCTTTTCCTAATAGATAAGTGAAAAATGTCCTCATTCCTCAGTTTTTTTCTTTATTACTGACCTTTCGTATGTCTTCTCTTGGGCAATAGTTATTCACTTTTCCCAGTTTGCTATTAAACTGTTGGTTATTTTCTTATTGATTTAAGGCATTCTTTGTATATTAAAATTATTCTTATTCGTCTAGCTTATATGTTATCAATGTCTTTCTAAATATGCGATTTGTTTTTTATATTGTTTCAAGTATCTCTTGCAGTCAAAACTTTAAAATTTTCGTAATCAAAGTTTTCAACTTTTTACTTTTCATTCCTGGTTTTGTTGTCATATTAAGAATGGTCTTCCCAAGAATATAAAAATATATATACTAATTTTCTCCTAGGATGCTTAAGAGTTCATTGCTGCCATTTAAAGGTTTGCACCATCTGGAACTTATTTTGGTATGATTAAAATTAATATTCAATTTAATTTTTCCTTCAATGTGCAGTTATCACAGAACTACTAATAAAATGATGTATAGTTTGTCCACTGACTGATTTAAAAATGTTACGCTTATGCACTAAATTCCAAGATACACTGGAGAGACTGTGGACATGGTGGTAAAGCAATTTGACAGTGGAATTGGAAAAACTTGTGTTCATACCAATGGTAAAACTTTAAACTAGTTATTAAACCTACCTAAGTTTCAGTTGCCTTGTCTATAATTTAGAGATAATAAGTCCTCCTAGAACCAAGCAAGTATTAAGCAATAAAAAACATGAGAACATTAAGTCAGGTATCTGACATAATTGAAGTTTTAGTAAAATCAGGTATTAGTGACATTTGGAGATATTGATAATGTCTGTTTCCATCCATTAATTTATTTCTGTGAAAACAATTTGCTTTAATGGCTGTGTTGTCACAATATAGGTTCATATCTGTAAAAGAAAAATTTTTTCTTAGAATTATCTTGACTTTATGATTACTCTTTAGAAAATGTTTGGCTGCTTTGACATAACTTTTACAGTGATATAATTAAAGCAAAACTAATGAATCTCTTTGAGCTTCAGTAAACATATACAAATAAGGCATAATGCCTACTTTTATAATGTGAGGATTAGGTGTTATATAAATAAATCACCTGAAAAATGAACAATGTTCAATATGTGGCAGTATATGATAATTGTGATGATGATGATAATAACTTCATGTTTTAGAAAGTAGCCAGTAGAACTGGATTTAATAATCATCTGGGTTAATAATCATTATGTTACAAAGATTACTTCCAGTAGCAAGCTTAAACTGAACTAGGCAAAAAGACCCTGAATGTATATACAACAAGAAATGCTGGTTCAATACTATAGGGCAGCCCTTTGTGCAACAATTAGAAAAGCATTGTTGGAGAAGTGAAAGAATGGACTTCTCGATATCTATATTCATTTGGGCACATAACAAAACAAAACTAAAGGAGCAAATAAAAGATGCATGTGAGGCTGTAGGTAAGGGATGTTGTGGATAGCTTTTGTCATGCTTTAAGATATTATGTCTAAAATGCAAGCAAAATTATTGGCTCTTCTTTTGTTGTTGTTACCACAAAAGTTTTATTAATTATCTGTTGAGATTTATAATGATAACAAAGTAATAATTTGCTTTCAAGAAATACATGGAAGCTGTTGATTTGGCAAAATGATTAAAACATTAATAAAGCTTAGAAATGTTTACTTCTTGATAAACAAAAGTTAGATGGAGACTAAAATGATTAATAAACTACACAAGTCTGTTCTATTACTAAAGAAAAGATAAGTATCAAATTATCAATGTAGTTATTTAAACTGAGTCTTGAGGGAATATCAGTACTGGGCTTGAGATATTTTTTTAATGTAAGTACATGATACTTTATTTTTATTATTAATCATTTTGCTATTTACATATATACATACATATTTACATATATATGCATATTTACATATATACATATATTTGCTTGTATATTTGGCATTTTTAAGACTGCTGATGGAGACAAAATTGAAATACCTTTGCGAAAACTCCTCCAGGCCTCCCCTCATTCCCTGAGAGTAAAAAGACTTCTGAACAATAATGAAAATTATCTTCCTCCCTCCCATTTCTCCCTTCCTTCTTCCCTCCTACCCTTCCCTCTTCCATTTAATAACCAAAGGTCCTCTAACAACTCAGAAACTGTCATTAAGAAAAAGGAGTTTACTGTCCTCCTTTACCGCTGAGAGAAAGGAAAGGAAAGAATTTCAGAGCTCTACTCAAGATAAATATCAAATGTATTATTATTTTTAATGAGTCTTCCAGGGGAAGGGATTTCCTCATTCAAACTGTCTACACAAAAATACCCAAAGTACAGTATCTTCTCACTATGAGCATAAATCTTCACATGAAGAAGTAAAAACGCAGAAATAAGAAACAAATGCCAAACTCTTTTATTGTTCTTTTTGAGGTAATTTTCTGTTTGCAAACGCATTACAGTCAATTGATGTCAGATTCCAAGAGTTTAAAATGCCCACAATATGCTGCATATTATGTCACCTGGTAAGCCTGAATGCCCCAGGCAGTCACCTTACTGTTGGTTCTGAGGTTATGTCCAAGAAGAGAACTGCAGTTGGTATCACATTGCACAAGCTCCTGGAGCTTGGGGGAGAATAATGACACGAATCAATAATGCTGTCTGGGAAACGGCTTAGAATAAAATATTACAGAAGGGCACGGACATCATCCAGGGGGAGACTTCAGTGTTGATTAAATATGGCTGCCTCAGCTCTCTTCCACGCAGTGACAGATGGGGATGGAGTGCTTACCTTGGCACTTACTGCGTTTTTCTGAAGGAGGGTTACTCAGGTAGCAAGAAATAAGACAGTGCAGGGGCTTGTCTAAGCTTTGCTACACTTGACTGCCCCCTGGAGGCTGAAACTGCACACGCCGACAAAGAATTCCACTCTTCAACAGAATTCGTAGTTTACAGTTAGGTTCTGAATTCTGATCTTCTTCACAGCCTGATGGAAAGACATCAACGAACAAAATAAAACATTCACGTAGATGACCTTTTCACCAATCCCCACACTCCAAAGGAAACACAAATGACAGTTCATGTGTTCAAATGAACAGAATATACTAAAGAGAGCATAAAGATTTAGCAGATCTCTGAGTAAAGATTAGAATTTAAGAACTATTTAGATAAATATCAGCTTTAACATATTTGAATTCCTGAAAAAAATAAAAATGAATATAAATTTGTACTGCCGGTGTCAGTAAATTATTTCCTATTTCATCCATGTGCAATCCACTTAATTTTGAAAATGCATTGTACCATGCCATACATATATATATGTAATTTTCTCCCTCCATCCCATCTATCTCTACTACATAATTATCATAGTATTAAGTGAAAATAAGTTCAATACCACTCATCCTTCCATCCTTTTATTTTGGCCATTCATGGAGGCGAAATTAAAGAGCAAAATGAAACAACTTACTTTATCCCTAGAATAAAAAGTGTGGGTGGCAGAGGCATTAGTCTTCATAGTCTGAGCACTGAATTTCCTCTACGTGTGAAATTCTGTGTCTCTGGGTCCCCTCTGATTGGAGACACAGGTCCAGAACTGTTTGCTGCTTATTCAGCTCTGTTACAAATTTGATTGAAACCATTAGCTAGGATGTAATGAAATCCATGTGTCAGTTTTATTTAGCATATTTTTTTAAGATGGGATTTTCAGAAAACATAATTATGATAAATCCACAATGGATAATTTGTTTTTCTATTTTTTAATGAGGATTCCTTCATACATATTTATTATACAAGTAAATGGGTACTTTTATGTTAATTATTGATTAAGATTCCTATGTTGTAAATTTACACTTTCAACCACCTTTTCAAATACATTACTCCTTGATAACTATTGAAGCAAGAAAACAGATGAATTTTCAGACCTAAAAACTTTTCGTCAGTAACTGCTCTCAAACCTCAACTCTCAAAACCCAAGTTTAATAAATTGTTATTTTAATATTATTTGATCCTGGAAAGTCTACTTGTAAAAATCTACCTTTATTCAAAAGCTCCTTTTGGCCAGAATCATAAAAGAAAACTGAATAATGATCCATCAGAGCTTGAAGGTCTGAAAGATCCTAAATCTAAATTTAATTGGTTACTCCCCAATATTTCTAATTCAGACCATTATTAAGTAAAACCCAGTAAGTCATATCTTTTAACCACAAATTTTCTCCAAGGGTACAACCATCTCGTCTAAAATATACAGGTTTTTTTTTTTTTTTTTTTTTTTCACAACATGCATTTCCCATCCTTCAGACTCACATTCTGGAAGAAAACAGTAACCAAGCACCAATTTCCTAATATTTTAAATGGGAAAAAAATAAAATGTCCTATATGATTACCCCCAAACGTGAACCAGATAATTAAAGCATAACAATTCCTCTCTAAAAGCTACAAACTAGTAAGATAGAATATAGAATATAAAATATTGAAAACATGAATTCCTATCTACCGAGCCATTAATTTGTTGTTAACACACATTTGCTTTGAGGAATGACGTGTCCTTCCTTAAACCAGAAGCTGTTACACATGATTCTAATAACAGTTGTTTTTAGAATATAACACGAGTCTTGTCCCATACATTAATGTGTTTGGGGAAAACAATCTTTTTTCTTTACAAACATCATCCTAGTGATGTAGATATGCATTCTTCAGGGAACCCAAGACCAGGGTTCTCCCTGCAATCTACCAACAGGGGACCTTCAGCAGAGTGGCCTACGTGGCAGGGTGACCCACAAATTCAAGGGGCTGCCTTGGGGAACTGATTTCCCTCCTCCTGGACACCAGCAAGACCCAGTCAGTTTGTCATGGGTATGATTGTATAGCTGCATTAGTTTCCTGAAGCTGCTGTAAAGAAGCAGTTGGGTAGAACAAACTTGGTGGCTTAAGACAATAGAATTCTATTTTCATACAGATCTAGAAGCCAAGAGCTCAGATCAAGGCTGTTAGTGAAGCGATTTCCTCAGATGCTCCACAGGAAAATCTGTTCTGTGCCTCTGCACTAGTATTCCTTGGTTCAGGAATGCAAGACTCCAGTCTCTGCCTCTGTCTTCACATTTCCTTCTCTCTGCTCTTCTCTCAGAACATTCATCGTTGGATTTAGAATGTACCTTAGTCCACGGTGAGCTCCTGTAGACTACCTTATTTCAAATAAGTTCATGGTCATAGATTCTGGGTACACAACTCTTTTAAGGGAAGTGGGGTCCTCCATTCAATAATAGCCTATGATCTTGAATTGGTATAATAACATACCACCGCTACCAGAAATCAGAATCACAAGGGTCAGGCAAATATTTGCCATGAGTCTTCATCTCCTTCAGCCACTGCCTCATTTGTAATTATCACCTGCAGAATTAAAGGTTGAACCAGAACTTCAGTCCATCTTTCCTGAAGATGATATGATCAGCTAACTCTGCAGACTTCTTAAAGCTACCATACCCTTGAAAATGTTAAGAGAGTCTCCCTAGGAGTGACCCCAGTACTTAGATACCTTACATGTTCTGTGTGGGCACTTGTCAACAATTCCTTGGTTTTTCTGACTTCCTCACCTGGAAACTGCTTCAATTCCCCCTAGCCCCATTAATGTGGTTAAAAAAAAAAAAATACTGTTCTAATTGAGAAATAGCATGGGGTGGGGGGGAAACAAACATATAAGGAGTGATCCAAAGAAATGCAATGTTTGGTAACACACTCGACTTTTATCATTTGAGACTAAAAGTAGATGTAGAGTACCGGTGTGATAGTCCACCAAGAAAATGACCTCACATGACAGCCCCACTTTCATTCATATGTAAAATAACATTAATTCATGATGTTTACAGGTGTGGCTAGACAATGGCTTTATACAAATTTATAAGCCTACTTATCTATAAATATAAATTACATATTTACAAATAAGTCAGGAGCTTCTTCCTATAATGCCTGTGAATAATTTGCAAACATATATTCAGGGATGTCACGCTTTGTTCTCATCAATTGACTTTACAGTTCTGAGGCTCCCCACCCCCATCTCTTTCTTTTTCCTCTTTTTTATTTTTTTAAATAAAGTTTTCTTTCAAGTCCTCTACTGTTACCGTGTTTCAGCCATCAAAGTCCCCTCCTAGCCATTTTCATTTACCTTGTGACTCTGACCCTTTGTGAAGCTGAGCATTTTCAGAGTAAACTGATCCTACGGGTCCCCAAGGATGTTATTCTCATTTATTCACTCAGCCCTTTGAATGGAACAGCCCTCACTTGGCAGTCGTTCAGCAGCCCAAGATTCAAAGAGCACACAATCCTTTTTCTTCCAAGGGCCTTTCAAAACACGGTCCAAGGTTTGTCGAGGAGCTTTAATGGATGTCAGTCATTTAGCATGTTACATTTCATTCATGGCTGCCAGCAAACATGATGAGCAGAGAGGGAATAAAAGAAAACGGGCAGACAATAGTGGCAAGGGATAATTTTCCCAGTCTTTTGTGATGTGACATTATAGAGGGCATTTCTGAGCTGCCATGACTCATGATGGGGGGAGTTAAATTAGACGAGTTAATATGCTTGCATTTAAAGTCCTACGAAAGCCTCCCAAACAACTTAACAGCCAGGATTTTGGGAAACTGGGCATCAGTTTGAAGTATGGATGCTCTAGATCTGAGACAGCTGTTCAGTGGGACCCTATTCGCACCCCCACCCCCAGGTGGGGAATGGAGGAATGAAGTCCCTTTTGTGCCATCAGCCAGCGTGGTCGCCTCTGACAGCTGGTTCTCTTTTTCAAACTTCAAAATGTTGGGGACCATCTCTGGGGAACAGCAGTAAGACAGCGAAGCTCAGTGACAATCCTGGGCAGGGGGGTGGGGGGGGACAAAGAAGGGGGAATGGAGCGGAAAGCTCAAAACTGCATACCTCTATACCTGCCAACTCGTGTGTCACAGATGGGCTAAAATTACTCACTAGTCAATTATCTGATTAAAGAGAGTCTTTCATTTGAGGCTTTTTTATTTAATCCAGACTGAAATCTAAACCTTCTAGAAAGTTACCAAAACTTTTTTTTCTTTTAAACTTGGGCATAATCAACATCGGAAGGCAGGGGGGTAGATGATAAAAAGGTACAGGGAGAAACACTTTGTTACTGGCTACAGGCCATAAATTGTTTTTGGATTTTCTCTTTTTTTCCTTTTCTTTTGGGTCTGACAGAAATATTATGAACTTACCTGAAACTACTGGTATCAGATTTAATCTGACTTATCTTCACACAAACACACACACACAGAGGTAGCAGGCTGATTGTATTTTTGAATTAGTAAAATCAATTGATTTTAAAAGCAATTCATTTCATTAGCTTTACAATGGCATTGAAATCCCTTTAAATTATAGAGTTCACCAGTTATGCCTCTGTCAGGCAGCATCAGAACCTTGTCTTTACAGCTCTTGGATTCCACAGAGGCTGTTGTGGTTTCAAAAACACAGAACAATGTGCTGCTGCTTCCTTGGAGAGTTAACAAGCTGCCCCGTAGTTAAAGGCCTCAAACCACACAGGGCAAGCGAGGTAGAGCCCTGGGGCTGGGCATGTGGGCAAAATAACCCATATTCATCACTCAGTGATATGGGATTGATTTCTAGAAATGTTATTAATAATCTCTCCATGGTTTATGCTGTCCTATTTGTTCTACTATATATATCAAAGTTGTGGACTCAGCAAACAGCAAAGCACAGAAAAAAATAACATGCCAGATCTAAACCAAAAAAAAATTCTTAATCTCTAGACTGAAGACTAGAGGAGGGACAGAATTCCCCCCAAATGTGCCCCTTTTGTTAGAAGAAATAGGGGGAGGAAGAGGAAGAGAATGAGAAAGAGGACAAATAGGAGAAGGAGGAAGAACAGATGGTGGAAGAAGGAGGCAGGAATCAAAGAAGAGAAAGTGTCCTCCACAGAAACATTTCTCAGTCATAGATGTGACCCTTGATCTGTACATTAAGCATGAACTGAAGTTTGGTGCTGAAGAATATGGCGTTACAGATATACACATGCAGAAAGCTTTAGCAAACTATAAAGATGGATGCCAACAGTTGCAGTTCAGTCTCTTCTTTTGGTTTGATGTTTTTTGCTACACAGTCCCCAAGAACACACATAAACATCAGCAACTCACTTTTTGTAATTTAATGCAACACCTTCCGTGATTTTTGTTATAAAGCAAACATGAGCTCTATTTTTTTTTATATATAAAGTTTTGTTATAAAGCAAACATTACCTCTTGCTCTGTCTCCAGGTTACCTTTCCCCACACAAAGTACAAAGCAACAACCCGGTTGATGTGTGCAAAACTAGATCATGAGCATTGCTGAGGCAGAAATGAACTTGGGGGAAATGTTCCTCTTATCCTTACTGGCAGTGACTTTATTTAAATGTATCCAACTGTTGTCAATCTACATTGCTCCCACATTTTCATTCCAGATGGTAAAAGGAGGAAAACCATAAAACATAGGTGTGTGTATTTGAGTGTGTCAGCGTGTGTGCAAGCACATCTGTCTGCCTACCTGCCTTTTTGTCAATCTGTCTGTTGTTATGTCAGACAGAGAAACCATTCTCCCCAAAGGCAAAAAGTGTACTGAATGGTTTATCATGGAAATATGGTTGAACCTTTGCCACTAAAGGAGAAAATTTTGACTAAGACCCTCACTGTGCTTTTTCTTGAAAATGAAAGTATTGGCATCGTTTCTATCTCAGAGTCAAAAGGATTTCACACTCTCACCTTTCTGAACAGGTGAGCACACAGACCCTGCCCAATAGTTGGGGGCCAACAATTCACTCTTATTGAGCCAGTGTGTTTGTGTACATACTTCACTTGTTAGCAAAGTATTTGCTTCTGAGTTTAACTTTACTGCCTGATCCCTGTTACATCCATAACTGTGCAGAAAAATGACCTCCTCTTGTATAGCACAGCCTTTGAAATTTCTAACACAACTTGTCATTTTCTCAAGTTAAATGAACACACTCCCCCGTCTCCCCTTATATGATATAGTTTCCAGACCCTTCAACATTCTTCCTTTGAACACGTTCCAGTTTGCTGTCAACTTCGCTCCTAAAACATGGTGCCCAAGACTCAATACGGCACTTCCTGTGTGACCAGCAGCCAGAGAGGTTAGACTAATAACTTCCTTGATGTGGATGCTGTATTTCAATTAATAGAGAGTATGACTGAGTTAGGTGTTTAGCAACAGATCCATGCACATATGTTATATGAACTCCATTAAAAATGAAGCTTTTTTTTTTGCAGTTACTACCAAGTCAGATTTTCACCTTTGTGTACACAAGAAATGGATGATTTGAATCTAAATGTAAGATTTTTTTGTTTTCCCTGTTGCATGTCAATGTCTTTGTTCCAAGCAAGTTTTCTAGTGTCTAAAATTCCCCCAGTGAATTATCTTGAATTATTTTGACCAGATTACTAGTTAATCTTCCTAATTTTGTATCATAGATAATATTGGTAGAACTTTCTTCTGTTTGTTCCAAGGCACTGAACAATAGAAACAAGAATAGATGTTTTTACAGACAAAGTAGAATTTGTGTTCAGCGAAATCCCTAACATCTAGCCTGCCAGGAGTCAAAAACTCTTAATGGTGATTGCCATTGATAACCTTTGAGAGTTCTTCCTCTAACAGACATCAGTTTCTTCACTTACAACCACAACTTACAGAGATTTGAAAAAGAAAAAGAGGCAGAAATACTATAAGGAAAGCAAACAGAAGATGACAATGCAGATGTGCCCGATTCAGTTGTCCTTGAAAGATGACTTCACTGTTCCTAGTCCCCAGGCAACCCTCCAAGCTGGTCTCCCTCACACTGCCTTCTTTACTTCTGAGCTGTGCACACTTTTGCTCCCGACTTCCTACTTCCACACAAAAGTATAAAAAAGTGAGAGCTCAACAAAGAAGTCCAAGATTTTGACATGTATTTCAGTGAATAACTTCCCCATGATGACTGTATCAGTAAAATCAGTAAAATGGGAGTTTGACTGCCATTTATGATAGAATATAAAATGAAAGAAAGGAAAATGGCAAAATATAAAAATTATTCTTCTGGGCTTTAAACAAATGAAATTTTTGTTTTGGCATGACAACAAACAGCAGGATTTTCATACAGATTCTAAAAATATTTTATGTATTTATACAAAATAAATTTACTGTGGTGCAATATCACAAAGGTTAGTAGTATGCATTTTATTTTATTTTATTTTATTTTATTTTTGAGACTAGGTCTCACTATGTTGCCCCGGGTAGTTGAGATCCCGCAGACTCAAGCAATCCCCAGCCTCAGCCTCTTAGATAGCTGAGATTACAGGTGCCCGCCTCAGCAGCCCACCTGTTTTGTTGAGACCAGGTATGTTGGTATGTTGCCCAGGGTAGTCTTGAACCCGCAAACTCAAGGGTCCCGGGCCTCTTGCCTCCCAGCACTTGGACTACAGGTGCACCACCATGCCCAGCAATAGTACACATTTTAAAACATATATTTAAATAGGATTAAGACAACAGTAAAAACAGTCCTAAAATTAGATAACTGCTCTATTTTTTTATTATTCTGTTCCTTCAATGTATCTGCTGTTATTCTAGTTTATATGCAAAATATATGTCATCTTTATGCATGCTCTTCGGTATGTACTAAATAAGCCCTAATGACTAAAGGATTTATTAAGCGATATGCCACCTTTGTTTGTCTATATTTCCTACTTTCCTAACTGTGTGATGGGAAAAGTCAAAGATGATATTCATTTTGGGGAGATGGGATTTATAGTACAGGTTTTACATTTTTGAATGTTAGACTAAGAAAAATTTCAAATTCTATAGTAAATTTAATTTAACCAGGACCTTAGAAGTAAATGTAGGTGATGTTTACATGTCCAAAAATAAGTGTAAAAATTTGTATTGCTACCGGTTTCTTTTATTTTCCCAGTATTTCAAGTACACACGATTCTGACTTCTGAGACTGCACAATTTTCTACCCATTTCTATACTTTCCATGTGAAAATAATTTTAGATGAAAAAAATCTAGTTATATAATGTTTGAATTCACCAAAAGTGACTTCTTTGCTTATGAGAATCATAATCAGACATGTACGCACCCCCTCAGGTAAGATAGCAAAATTGCAAAGATGTAATGTTTTTAAATATCCCCTATGATGGCCAGATATCATCTTTATGATGGTGGAATCTCCTACTTTCAAACTACCTTAACCAGGATAGCTTGTTCTCTGTTCTCTGTGTACCTTATAGTCTGAGATTGACCAGGTTTCACTCTGGAACCTAAAACTCATTAATCCTAAATTCATGTCTGTTCACTCACCCCAGAGCCCTGAAGTTTTGAACCATGAGTAGAAGGAGTGAGAGGAGAACAGGAGTCTCTACTGGCTGAGGTCCTTAACTTCCATGGTGACCATCTTCTGGAGAGAAAGCAATGGAATCTCTTTATTGCACTGGCTTCTGCCTTCATGTGCTCATGCTTTTGTGATGCCAGTTATTGATTCTTTTAATATTGGCTGATACTAGATGATTTTAATATCTAGCCACACACTATTTGCTGAGAAAACTGATAAGAAAATAACTTTTCCAAGTTAATATACCCTGTCCAAAAAAGAATTTTTTTTTTTTTTTGGTAAACCATCTTGTGGGAATAAATGACCTAGCCTTTGTTAGCTCCATTTTGCTATAAATCTACTTCCACTTTAATAATTATTTTTTCTGACTCCTTCGTTAATATGTCTATATATCTAAAATTACTTTCTGGAGAATTCATTATTTTATGAAGATTAAAAAAGGTCTGATTTGTTCATGACTTGAGCTAAGTAATCCCTACATTCTAAACATTTTATTTTTGGACTAAAAATATCTCTGCCATCCTTATAAGTTTTTCACTTTACATATCTTATTTCCATTCATTTCATCCCTTTATTTCAATTTAGTAAAAACAATCCATCATCCACTTTCAAAAAAAATAGTATAGACAGGTTACTTTTTTGAGAGCTTAGAGAACACAAAAATAAATACTTTCATTTACTACAAAAATTTCATAACATAAACACTATTTTTATATTCACATTATAAAATTAGATTTTGCACTTTTCTAAAATCTTATAGCTGAATGTTATGGAGTTAAAAGACAAAATATCATTCTGGTCATAGTAATACTGGCTCCCTTCTATATTGGCTCCCTTCTATACTTCCTCTTCTCAAATCACCTTCTCAAACTCCAGTACCAGCCTATATTTACCCCCAGCTTCCCCTACATGGTAGAGAAGTCCTTAGTTGATGATCAAGTCCCACAGGATAATGTCTGTACCTTCCACTGAAGTGTTCGGTGTGTCAAAGTGTATGGGGTAGGGGAGATGGAGGGGTTCTAGAGAAATAGAGAAAGGTGAGAGTGAGAATGTAAAGAGACAGGGAATTTGTTTTTTATATTATTCAACTCTACTGGCATTGTTATTTTCATGAAAAGATAGATCTTTTTTTTCTTCATTCCCAGAAAGAAAAAATCTAAGTCACCTTAAACTAATATGAACATTACAGTGTCAAACTCACCTTGTCTTTTTCTTACATGCATTGTGTTAAGCAGTTTTCAAATTTCTCTAACTATAGCACTATACTTCCATGCATTAGTGTGCATTCAAAAACAAAGGATTTGCTGGTTTGGCAATTGCAGGGAGAATTTAAGCAAGAAAATAAAGTATATTATACAGAACACTCAAATTACAGTAGTGACCAGCTGAACGCTGATTTAAATCTAGATCTTAAAAACAGCAGTTGACCTTAAAATATCAATCTTTTCTCTGCGTAGGCAGTTATTATTCAGTAGAAAGATCAAATATATGCTGTATACAATAAAATCTAAGAAGATGTTGGCATGATGTTAGCAAAATATAGTTGTTACATATTTCTGACTGGGCAAAGCTACTATTTAAAAGATGAGATTTCCCAAATGCCATTGGACCCTATACAGTTTATCATCAGTTCAGTATCAGTAAATAAGAAAATGTTATCTTGTCATATAGATGTCATTCTAAATTCTGCTCATTGCTAGATGGGTTTAGTTAGCATTGGAAGACATTTAATTGCATATTTTCAATATATATATATATCGAGGAAAATAGAACCCCAAGTGCCTTGTCCAAGAAAACAGAGATAAGGATTGACTGCGCCAGACCCCAAACCAGGACCTCTGACAGCAAGCTCAGCGTGCACGCCCACTGAAGCAAGCTCACACACAACTCCAAAACACATTTCAAACAGGATGTGCCATTTGGAAAATTTACTTTGCATTATAACCTTGTGCCCTAATTATTTTCCATCAGGCTTTATCTTTGTATCTTTCTCTGTCCTGAGGGTCCTCTCTTTTGGATCACTTTTATCTGAATTTTCTAAACATTCCTTTTTGTCTTTCACTTTATCTCCATCATTGCTTTCTGGTTTTAGGCCTTATCTCTACTTTTATTTTTATTCTGAGTTTTTTTTTCCTTTTTCTATTTTCTGAAAATATAAAATAACATGACTCCATTATCAAGAATGTACATGCTATTTATATAGTCCAGATACTTAGAGTTCTTAAGAATTGATTTCCCTTTATAAATTTTATAAAGTTGCCTAGGTCCTTTCATCACTTTGAATATCTGTTTTTGAAATTTGTTTCATAGGTTATGAGAGTCTGTAGATGAAAATATGGGATGAGTGTGGTTAGGCCAAAGATCAAGACTCTGGCATATAATCAATATGATTCCGTGGATACGTAGAATTTCCAATTGTTATATCCGTTTTAAACCAAATTATACATTGACTAATTCAGGAAGGTTGACTTTCCCAATATATGTGAATGATTCTTTGGCAAAGAGTGAGGTGCTTTGAAAACAGAACAAAACTAGCACAGCTTATGGTGTGGTGAAGTCCCTGGTCCTCAGAGTTTCAGAGATACAGACACCTGGCACATTAAAAGCAAAAGAATTTGCTCCCCACGATATGTTCATTATTAAGTATGCTATTACCATGCTCAGAAGGTCAACACTTCAGATTTTGAGAGTTTATATCTTCTGAAATTATAGACAGTGAAAATTTTTAAAAGAGACAAAACTAACTACAAATTCTAAAGTAATGTAGACTTTAGAAGCCTTGACCCTTTCAAGTCTTAACTGTTTGAGACTCACCTATAAACACTTGAGGATGTTGTGACAATTTTAAAAAATATATTTTATAAAAGTGCTTAGCATGTAATAGATCCCCAAGGAGTGAGGCAATGGCTATGATGGTGGCAATGGTGTGGTGGTGGCAGTAGTGGTCTTGGCGGTGATGATGATAATGGTGGTGATGGTGATGGTGAGGGAGATGGTGGTGATAGTAATGGTGATAAAAGTGGTCATGATGGTGATAATGGTGGTGTTGGTGGTGATGATGATGACCATAATAATGGTGATGGCATGGACATGGTTTTACCAAGCTCTCTCACTGAAAAAAGCAGGAGAAAACCAAGCCCTTCAGTAGATCTTAATAACTAATTATATAAAGTAGTTTAGACAAAATTTTTAAATAAAGCAACAATTTAAAAATTAGATTGATGATTTACTAAAGACATATTCTAAGGGGAAAAACTTTACTCCTAAAAGAAGACCCACAAAAACAAATTGGACAAATCTATAAATATTCATATTTGGCTTTGATGTAATAACTTTTTCAGCAATTTTATAGAAATTTGCAGAGTGAGTGATATGTTAAAATTAACAAAATGAAAGATTCTGGTCTTTCGTTTTGTAGTACAGGACTGAGAGAACATAAAGCTTTTTTTTTTAAATTCATTCAAGTTATTTATAATGAGTATGAAGCAGATATTTTGAAAGAAAATAATATACTATAAGATGTGGTTTCTAGAAAGTCACAAACTTTTATTCTACATGTTGTATTTGTTCTATGATTTTAAACAGCAAGTGCTCCTGAGAATCTGATCTGGGGAAGTAAAAGCATGTATTCCATGTATTACAGTGCATGAAACAATTTTAAAATGAACAAAAATCACACTAAGGCTATCTCCCCTTATCGGAGAGCAAGTGGGCAAATCTATTTGGCAACTTTTTCAGAGTTTTGGTTTTCAAAGTCAAGCTCTCAGATATTGCAGTGGTTTCCACATTTTATTTACCTTGCTGAGTTCAAAACCAGAAGTGTCCCTCCAGCAACCAGTCATCAGTTTATGTCTCACTTTTCCTGTGGAAAAGTGTTCAGCACAACCCCCCATGAAAAGGAAGTCCCAGCAGAGAAGAAGAGACCATATTGTACCCCATACTGATTCAGCTTGCAGTGAGTCTCAGACAGTAACTAACATGAAAAATCAAATATAGTAGATAACCTTTTTATGGGCCAAGCGTGGTGGCGCATGCCTTTAATCTCAGCCTAGGATGAGAGGTCGAGTCCATGGGTTCGAGACCCACAGCAACATAGCGAGACCTAGTCTCAAAAAAATAGCTGGCCATGGTGGTGCATGCCTGTAATTCCAGCTACGTGGGAGGCTGAGGCTGGAGATTGCTTGAGTCTGTGATACCCCAGGTAACGTGAGTTTGCAGTTCCCAGGGCAACATAGTCTAAAAATAAATGGATGGATGGATGGATGGATGGATGGATGGATGGATGGATGGATGGATGGATGG
>PVHY01010661.1:0-51059 GCA_004024945.1 Uropsilus gracilis
CTACCATTTGACCCAGCAATTGCTCTTCTGGGAATCTACCCAAAAGAGACCTCAATGTGGGTACAAAAGGACACCTGTGCCCGGATGTTTACTGCAGCACAATTTATAATTGCAAGGTCATGGAAACAACCTAAATGCCCCAAAACAGAGGACTGGATGAAAAAATTGTGGTATATATACACGATGGAATATTACTCATTAATTAAAAATGACAAATTTAACAACTTCATAACAACATGGATGTATTTAGAAGAAATCATATTAGCTGAAACAAGCCATAAAGAAAAAGGCAGAAACCAAATGGTTTCACTAATGTATGGGATATAGTGAAAAAAATAAACAAAAGCCTTGAGGAAAGTCAAAACAAGCTAAGCACCAAAATGAAGTGCACAACTATGAGCAGGAGGGAAAGGGGGGGAAGGGAAGGGAGGGTGGGGGGGACAAATCCTTGAGATTACAATGTTGTGAAATTTATATATAAATAAATTTTTAAAAAAATAAAAATAAAACAAAATTATATATCCTTACAAAATTACCACTTTAATTATATTGGCACTCTTTTTGAGTTTTGTTATAAGAAAATATGTATTTAGACATTATAAATCTGTGGACCTTTTTGTATCCAAATAAAGGGAACTAACAAAAAAAAAAAAAAACTCCCTGGTAACCCAACATCTGAGATGCTGTGTCCCCATAGTCCACTCTCCCAGGTCTCAAAGATGTTCTCAGAAGGCAAAGCCTTGTCCTCAAGGATAGGAGTGAGAGGAAGGACTCCACAAGGAGGTCATACAAATATTAACAGCAGCAGCAACTATAAAATTTAACAGGAATAATACTGGAGATAGTGACCAAGGGCTATTTTAAGACTATATTTTAGAGCAGTTTTTCATTCACAACAAAACAGAAAGGATGGTACAGAGATTTTCCATGTACTCCCTCCTCCCCATCTCCACTTGCACAAGTTCCCTCCAAAGTCCATAGTCTGTAACATGCATTAAGATTCCGCCATGTCTTTTCATGACTTGATTTTCATGGCTCTTCTCAATGGCTATTTATGGCTCACTGTTTTCTGTTACTATAATATTCCATTATCTACATACACCACAGTTTACGTAGCCTTTCATCTACTGAAGGATATCTCTTTTCCAAGTTTGGGCAACAATGAAAATAACTGTTATAATCATCTGTATGCAGATTTTTGAGTGGACATAGTTTTCAACTCATTTGAATAAATGCCAATGTACGCAACTGTGAATCATATGGTAAGAATACTTTTTGTTTTGTAAGACACTGCCATACTGTTTTCTAAAATGAGTGTACCAATTCACAACCCACCAGTGATGGATGGCAGTTCCTGTTACTCCACCAGCACACTGATGGTGTCAGAGTTCTGGATCTTAGCACTCTAGCGGGTGGGTAAGAGGATTGCATGTTGTTTTAATTTGCAGTTCCTTCATTCACATACAGTGTGGTGAACCAGCATATGCTTATCTGTATATTGTTTTTGATGAGTATCTATTAAAAGTTTTTGGCCAATTTATAATTGGGTTGTTTCTTACTGTTTTCATATCATTTCTCATTCTTTTAGTTCTTTGTCTATGTGGGAAACTGTTTTTCAGATGTCATTTGCAAATATTTTCTGCCAGTCTGTGACTTGTCTTCTAATTATCTAGACAGTGTTACTGAGCAGAAGTTCTTAATTTTAGCAGGGCATGCCTGTAATCTCAGCTACCTCGGAGGCTGAAACTAGGGATCACTTGAGTCCACAGGTTTGAGACTACCCTGGGCAACATAATGAGACCTAGTCTCTTTTAAGAAAATAGATAAAAATAAAAGTTCTTAATTTTTCATGAAATATAAGTTTTCAGTTATTTCTTGCATAGATCCTACCTTTGATGTATCTAAAATGTCATTATCACTTCCCAGGTCATCCACTTTTCTCCTGTGTTATCTCCTAGTAATTTTATAGGTTTTCATCTAACATTTAGGTTTATGATTAATTTTCAGTTTGGGGAAGGGTGGTAGGTCTGTGTGCAGATTCATTTATTGCATGTGAATGTCTGGGTATTGCAGCACCATTTGTTGGAGAGACTATATTTGCGCCATTGTTTTTGCTTTTGTTTCTTTGTCAAAGACCAGTTGACTGTACTTATGAGCATTTATTTTTAGGCTCTCTCTTCTGGTGCACTGGTCTACTTATCCATTCTTTCACCAAGCAGAGAATTTCTGGTTCCCATAGCCCTGCTTCCATATGGTCCTAGAGTCCTCTATTTTAAGGGCCCAGATCAGTAGAAACACCTTCCCACCTTCCTGACTCTGATCACAGCACCTGCCCCTTCATGTTGGGGTCTCACAGACATAAGATGGAGCATGGGACATCTACAGAATCAGTTCCTCAGGAGGCGAGGATCAGCACCACCCAAGTACAGCTTTTCTCTTGTCATCTCAAGTCAAAAGGGATACATACTGGCTCAAAAACTGGAAATATTTATGTAACTCTGAGCCTTACAAGCCCCTCCTCTGAGTCAATAACTCCTCTGACCAAGAGGGGCTCCTGTCTTTCACAGAAACATGGTCTCTGGGAAATAAACTTTCACAGGAGCCCAGATATTAATAGGATATCCTCTTGTGCCTGTAGCCTACCCCAGGCCACTGGGTCCCTAGAGAAAAGACCCTAGCCTAGATAAGCTCAAGAGAGGTTATTGATAGAATTGCTGTATCCCCTACATTTGCTGTAACGTATGGCCTGGATTAGGAGTCAAGTTTAAAGGAAATGTATAATGAATATACATGGCAAGTCCAGATTTTGTCCATATCTCCTGCAAAATCCACGCTGACAGATGTCCATAGCTCTTCTAAGCACATAGTAGGGACTTAGTAAACATGGCTGAGCTAATCTTCCAATCGACTTTGCTTCTAGGCAACACAACAGGGCAGCACAAGTTCCTTGGGAGCGAGAACACATTCTTCACCTCCCCACCAGGTGCTTCCTTCCCTTCCTAATGCTTTTGCTTTGTTCAAGAGGAAGCCAAGCAGCCAAGCAAGTTTACCAGACCAGGGACATTGTTAGACCCCAATGTCCACTCTGCATCCCAATATATCAACACGGATCAGGAAAACATCAAGTTTCACATTCCTGAACAAAATGCAACAAAACAGACATGTCCAAACTCCAAATGCAACAAGTCCCCAAGAATGGCAGCAATTAAGAACATCAGTTACCTGCAAAATTAATGAGGGGCTGCCAGAATATCCCCTTCTCTCCTTAAGAAAACTTCTTTCATTGTGGAATAGAGGGTCTGTAGTCTCAGGCCTAGGTCAGACCCTGGCATATTCTGCCTCTCATGCCCAGTTTTCCAAACTCATTAACTGTATAGCCTGGCAGCAAGATGGCCCTGCAAGGGTGATTTAGCTAGCCACACAGCTCCCCATGCTGTGGTTCTTTTCTCCATGATTCCTCACACCACCAGGGACAGAACCACATCTCTTTGAGGATGAGAGGAAAGCGGGGTTAGTGGGGAAGGGGAGCAGAGGGACATGAGAAAGAAGGAAAGAAGGGTTGTAGCCCCAGATGGTAGCAATTACCCACCTATTCATGGGATATTCTACCAGCTCTGAGTCGGTGGTAAGGCAACAGTTGAGATTTGACACATACAGGAATCAAGATATCCAGTTGACTGTTTTGTACATGACACCCTGATTTACTAGGAAGTAGCATGAAAAGCAGGTGCCCCCAGAACTATTTCTCTAAGTATTATGGTTCTTGGCCTCAGTTATCCACTAGGATCACCTACAACAAGCTTGATGTTTCCAAGTCAGGTAGCTTCATACTACATATCTCCTATTAGACGCATACTTCCACTTATACAACTGTGTCTTGCCTGCCCTGTTTGCCCAGCCATTTCCCCTTCTCCCCTCCCCCATCAGGACCACACTAAATGCCAAAAGTTTATCACCTCTTCATCTTCTCTTTTCAGTCAGTGGTAGAGCCTCTCAGGGGACCCCTACCACTCTTCACCCAGAGGACAGCACTGCACACGGAGGGCATGGAAGGCATCTCTGGGAGACCCTTTTAGGTTCTAACTGGCTCCCAGGTGCAGTGCAGGCCAGCAGCCTCTGCTCCTCACTTACACTAGAGGAACTCTTGGGGGTGCCATGGTCAGTTTAGAGGTCATTAGGACCCAAACCCATCACTTCATCTGGCCAATGTGCTGGGATTTGTGTTCAGGATGGACCCATGATAGTGTCTACCTGTCCCACTGAGACAGGGACATCAGTGACCAGGTGAAAGGTGGAGGGTCACAGCCCTGTAAGCTCTTCCGTCACTGCCCACACTATCAACATATCCCCTTCACAAAGTGACACAAACTAGACCTTTCAGAGTGGGTACATGAACATAAGCCCTGGTAGAGGGCAGCTCTGAGTCCCAGGTCCCTGGGGCTGCACAGTGGTGGCTGCTGTCCTCCAGGATGTGAGTCTGTTTAAAGAGGCAGTTGCCCAAATGCACCTGGAGATCTGTGCCTGAGGATGTCCCTCATACAGTTATTACCATCATGAACCACTGCAAACAAAGACCCAGGGTATGACAAAATATTCAGAATCCAGTTCAGAGTCACCAAGGAGGGAAGTGCAGATTCAATTAAAATGCCTCTGATCACAGCAAGGTCCAGTTCTCTTGAAAGAAACCATGCTTAGAGCACTTGGCACAATCACAAGACTGAGAGGGTTTTTATAAAACAAACTGTAATAAAAATCTTATCTGGAAGTGCCAACACTTGTCTCCAGGGAACCCCAAACTGGCACACTGCACTGCAGGCAGGATTCAAAAAGTGGGGCAAGCACATGTGGAGAAAATCAGAATCTGCTTAAAAAGATGAAAAAAATAACTGAATGAGAACTGAAGCTAGCCCAGGAATTATTTGAAAAATGTTTCAAACAAGTAATTTAAGAAATGACAAGTAAAGAATTAGAATAGGGAAAATCAGAGAAAAAAAATTCTGAACAGAAAAAAAATTACATAGATTTATGAATCTGTTTTTAAGATGAATTAATAGAAACGCACAATTGGGTTGCAGTGAGATAAGTAAGAAATTTATTAACAATGACACTGAAAAATAAGTTAAGCAACACTAAGGCTTATAGACAGAAACACAGAACTTCATCCATGCTGGCACAGCTGGGACTGTGAATTCCTACAGCCTTTTGAGGAAGAAATCCTCAGTAAGTGCAAAAATATACACCCTGACCCAATGATCATACCCTCAGAACTGATCTCTTAGGAGGAAAATCATCAGGCTCCACACATCTACACTCACAACATGGAGCCCAGCTTTTGCAGTGCTTCCTCCCCAGCCTTGCCTTGTTTCAGGCAAGAGGAAACTGGAGCCAAACTGAATGTACTACAAAGTAAAAAGATAAAAATCTTTGAAAAGAGAAGTGGTTAGATAAATTGCACTGTATTCATGCTCTGGAATATTAAGCAGTGACCAAAATGAGTGAACTAGAGCTCTGTGATCTCAAGCAATGAAGCAATGTACTGTTAAATGAGAAGCTTCCTGAGCAGATAGGATACCCCCACTTAAGTTAAAAAAAAAAAGATTAATATATGAAACTGAGGTTAAATGGTTAAATGGTTTTTGCTCAAGTAAAAGAGCAAAACTTACCTGAACATTTTTGCAGCTTGCTTTTACATACATAACAGTCTGGACTTATGGACAAATGACCCAATCTGAGAAAGCAACCTTGAGCTGAGTGACAAGGTCAGTGGGGATGAGAGGAAAGAGGGGGCTGCCCAGGAGCAGGGGCAGGGGCACTCCAACAGAGATTCAAAACTCCAGTTACCTGAAGAAAAACTTCTTCATGTTTCCAGTATGAAGTGCCCTACTCAGAGAACTTCACCCAAGTCTACATTTCTTTACCCTAACCCTCTTTTCAGTCCATAAAATTTAACTCCTTTGTTCTCAAGCTTAGTTTTTCTCTCTTACTGGGGAAGCAGATAGGAGTTTCTCTCCTACCCTTTAATCAGCTGATTCTCAAATGTAGATGACTTTTCACCTCAGATACCTGATGTTTTATCTGATCTGGGCACCTCAGGTAAAGAGCCCCACTGCTTTCCTAACAATCCTGTGTTTGTAGTGTTAGAAGGTGAGAGATGGGCAAATTACCTCAGACTGATTCTCAAGGGAAAAGCCAGTCTTTAAACCCACCACTACCAACTTCATCCACCCACACACCATAGAAGTGCAAGACCAGGTTAACAGAAATAGGGTTTATTAATGAGAGGGTGTGGAACCAAGAGTCCTCGGGGCCACCCAGGTCCCCTGGACACTCACCCCAGTCCAGTCAACACCAAATCCAGGTTCCCAACAGCTCCCTTCTTATCAGGAACAGACAAACCAAGGCTTCTTTTCAGTGAGCCACCCTTCTCAAGGACAGGCATAACCAAGACTTCTTTTCAGCAAGCTGCCCTCTTGTCAGGGATACATGTATCCAAATCCAGGTTTCCAAAAGCTCTCGGTTTTTCTCCTCAGCCTGGCCACAGCCTGGGCCAGGCACCTTTATGGCGCCCACTCCTTCCTCCTCCACTCTGGTCTTGAAACAGGGCGACCACAAAGGATGCTTTAACTTTGCTTTAAACACATATAGGCCTGCTTCTCTCTCGGGAGCAGGCTACTAGCAGTTCCTTTGCAATTACCTTTAACTTTAACTGGATACACCTATCTGCCTGCTTCTCTCTATGAAGCAGGCTACACACTCTTCATTAGCATTTACACTGATCACCTTTACCATTGATATGCAAAAGCCAGCCAGTTGCTCTCTGCCTTCAGCTCCAAAAACTGCAGAAGAAAAAAAAAATTAAAAAAACAGTTTAAACTCTTGTGGGTTCTTTCCACCATCCCCAGGCTTCTCAACCAAAATACCAAACAAATGCAAGACTTCAGTGCAGACTAATTTATTTCTAACAAAGTGATTTTCTAATTATCCTAATAACTACACAAGAAGCATGTAAGGAAAACTCCAATTACTTTAACATTGTCCAGATTGCCCAGAAATCCTCAGTCTCTCAGTCCTGATCATCTCACCAATGCCAGCCACTCAGAGTTCCTCTCCACATGTTTGAAGACATATTTCTTTAGGCGTGCTCCTTTGGCATGCTCCAGCTCCTCCATGCTGTCCTCTTCTTGTTGTTCAGATAGAAACTTCATGGTACCGGACCCAGCAAAGTTCACTTTCTTTTCAGGCTTGTCTTTCACAGCCTCTCGCAGACCCAACTTAAACTCAGCAAAACAAACTCCAACATGGAGTTCAAATCTGCAAACTCCTTAACTGCCTTTAGCACACATGTGGCTAGTCCAGGTCAGCTAAGGGCTGCAGGTCCCCAGTGGCCTTTGGCCAAGTCCACATGGCTCACATCTTTACAAGATGGTCAATTCCCATCTCTCCTCCACTGAATCTCTCTCTCTATCTGATCTCCATATTGGAATCAGAATCCTTCTCTTTGTTTGCACACCCTTTATATATCCTGATTTCCCACCTTCCAGGAAACCTGTGTCATCTTTCTCCCTCCTACATCTCCCTGAAGGGAAATTTCAACTAAGGTCATTCTCACATTTTAGCATCTGTCCTTGAAATCTGCAATCTTAAACAGGAGACAATGGGAGGGCAGAGCACATCCTTTCAGTCTGGGCATGCATGTTAACCTCCCTGCAGGCACTCTTATGAGTTCCCTTATCCCATGTTCTTCTCCTGCCTGTTCTGTCTTCTTGCAAGGCTTTGCTCCTCATGAAACATGCTCCATCAAGTCTCCACCCAGTGGCATCTTCCTCCTCAGCTGCATCTTATTACAGAGATGGGAGTCACAGCCCCCCAATACAGCCTAATCACCCCCTTACGGTAGGAATGTAGCAAAAGATGTGGAAGTATACATACAAAGCTGCCAACCACAGTTACCCTGGTGTGTGTGTGTGTGTGTGTGTGTGTGTGTGTGTGTGTATAGGGATCATAAAAAGTTTTTAATCACTTTCTTGTTTTCTCCACAACTCCCTACTTATGTCCCTCAGAACTCCCTTCCATCTTGTAGAGTCCTTATTATTGTGTCACCTCTGCCCATCCCACACCTTTGTCTTTTATGAATTTCTCCACTGCATACAGGGAGAAAGGACAAGCAGCCACATACAGTTTGCTGGCAAACTATCCCAGGACAGAGAAGGTTTGAGGTAAATCAGAGAGGTAGGAAGGAGGAGGTACAAGATAGCCTTCTCCTTCCAATCTCAGAGCCCCTAAGAAGATCAAGAAGCTCCTTGGGTTGTGAAGGTGCCCCTCAGAGGGGTGTTTACCCACAAGTCCTTCTGATCCTGTGGGCAGACAGAGGAATGTGGATGAGTCATATCCCAAGGAGGCCAAGCAGCCACAAATGGCCAGATCATCAAACGACTGGAATTCAGCAGCTCCTCATTCACCGGTGACCGTGAAGGTGACCCCATGCTGACCTTCTAAGAGGCAATATCTCTGCCCTCACATATAAAGAAGAGAAAGTGGACCTAAACTTGCAATGATACATCCCCACAGCTTTCATAGAATGGTCAATTCTGAACTCCAATCAGACCCCCACTTCCAGTCTTCAAAAGCCACTCTCAAGGTTGTATTTATTTCCAAGCTTACCTCCTCTATGAAGAGGGTTTTGACTAGATCTTAGGGTGCTCTGCCCAGAGAAGAGGGCCCCCCATTATCATCTCTGAATAAGAGGAAATGTCCTGGAACCAGAGCCCATAATCAGCCTCATCTGCTTGTAGTTGGCAGTGCCTGCATTCCCTACAGCAGCCGGAAACAGCTGAGTAAATTAGTCACAGGGGAAGGCTGCGGGCTGCAAAAGGTAATAAAACATATTGACACTGGCTAGAGTTAATTAAAGCTTTTACAAGAGTTCACTCACAGAGGGCCTGTGAGTTCAAGCCAAACCCCCAAAAGCATGGAGAAGTTAAAGAAATGCACACTCAACCCTAGCCTGGCCATCTATGTAGTTACTAAAATGCTATCTACAAATAACACAAGTTTACTGTTTCTTAATGACTTAATTTGCAAAAGCAGAGTGTAAAGGATAGCGTTTCTCAGTTTCCAGAAAGCAGCAAAAGTGTTCTTGAGACACTTGCAGTTTAGCTTTGGGTGGTAAGAAAATAAATTGTGCCAAAAAAAAAAAAAAGTTTTTGAGTATGACCATTCATCCTGAACTAATGACACCTCTCTCTTTGGGGACTTGGCCAGGATCCAAAACCCTGATGGTCAGCAGAACTGATGGACCCTGAAGTCAAGAGCAAAGTTACAGCAAGGTCAATGAGGTTACCTGGACCAACATCTGAGACCTGCAAAGGTGAGAACACCAGTATAGGAGTAAATCACCACAGAGAAGGAAGGCCCTGCCCCAGAAGCCATGTGCATCCATGGTGCATTGGAGTAAAAGCTGTGACATCTTCCATCAAGAAGCTTGTTTCCAGGAATATCCCAGTAGAACACCAAGACCTTGACTATGATTATTTAAGGATAATCATTTCTCTATGTAGCTATGTAAGTTTAGACCAAAAATTCTCAAAATGGGGTCCTGATGAGCAACTAGAGTTTCCCCTGTCAGAGACTCGTGACTCACAGCCCTGGAGTGGGGCCAGCCACATGGCTCTAAAAACCCCAGGGGTCAACTCAACACCTTTCTAAGCCAGCATTTAAATAGACACACCTTGGAGAGTCCATCACTGAACCACAACACGAAAGAGGACTTGGTAACAGCCAGAGGAGATGGAAAGGGAACTGGAACAGATAGTGAGTTCCCCATTTCCAGGGGAGCTTAGACAGAGGCCAGGCAGCCATTCGCTGCATAGAGAGGGGTTGCTGGAATTCAATATCAGCTGAAGTGCAGCTTACTTTGCAATGTGCATAAACAGTAAGATAAATGGGTGACTAGTGGGATGAATATAGCAAAGGTAGAAAAAGTTACTTCCGGGAGCCAACGGGAGGGCATATGAATGTCCTCTGAATGATTTGTGCAACCTTTCTGAAAAAGCTGGAACATGTGTGTAACAAAGTATTACAGAAAGACTTCAAGTAAAGAACTGAATTTGGTGGCTGCAGATCCTGGATACCCAGGACTCTGATGCCAGGTGTTAACAGATACCACACACAATTACCCAGTCAGCCCCAGTTGAATCTAGACTAGAAAAGACAGAAGGTAAGCACCTCAGCAGATTTACCTGTACCACAAAACACACAAGAATGGAACACAGGTGAGTAGACAGATGAAGGAATGTTAAACTCATCCACACACAGCGGCTTTTCCAAAGAAGACCAATGCAGGACCTGAAATGACAGTCTGGCATTTTTAGATGAGGGCCACAGAAACGGATGGTAATGAAAGCCAGTGAAATAAGCTTTTACAAGCTTATTTCTGCCACAGCATCAAGCCAAATGAATAGCACCCAAGTTAAATACACCCAAGGGGAAATACCTGGGGCCTTTCATGAATGTTGGAATCATATCACCAGATGCAGGAGAGGGACAGAGGCAGAAATGTCATCTCCATCCATTTAAACTAGCCATCATTTTGTGAAAATTGAGGAGAAACCAGCAGGGGGTAACTGGAACCATTGGACAGGTGTGTCAGGTAAACAGACAGGTGAGAATGGCAAGGGGACAGCTGTGCTCTAGGGCTAGATTGGACCCCAGTCCAGGAGTTTATAAAATACTCAACACAGCTCCACACCCAGATCCATAGAATGGGGATTCACTGAAGAACCAAAAGTATTTGCACTAAGCTTTGGGTGGCGGCTGCTGTTCTGACAAGCAGCCACCTCAGAATCCTACACTAAAGCCTGTTGTTCCTGAAGGGAGGTGCTCTTGGTGCCCCCACCAAAATCCCCACTCCACCCACATCCCAGGCCCTGCACGGGCCTCACGTACAAGTAGAGGGACACCACAATCCTCATCTGAGTGAGGGCTATCTTACCACTCCTGGGGCAACCCCACTCCCAGGACCCACAGCTTCCTCTCTGGAACCCCAGAGACCTGCTAGCCCAGCCCCTGCCAGTTCTGGCCCCTGCCTGACTTTCACCAGTCTCTGATGTGGAAATTAACCAAGTCTGCCCAAAAGGAGAGTGGGAAAGGCCATTCACTAAGAGCAGAGGATGGCCACTGACTCTGGCATGGGCATGTGGCAGATGTGCAAATGCAGGCCAGAGAGGTGGAGAAGTTGATGCTGGAGAAAAAGGGAGAGTTTTGTGTGCCCCATTGGAGGCTGTTGGCCTCAGGGTGCTGGAGGTTGACAAGTATATGTGGGGCACCCACTGGCTAGGGGAGAAGAAGTTTGGCTTTCTTTCCTGGTTGGTACTTAGTTGAGTGCAGGGACAGAAATTAGAGAAGCTGGCTATTGCCTTACTGTGCTGACTGCATCTGACCGTTGAGACAGTTGCTGCAGAACCTGTGGTCTGGCTTCCTGCACTGGTACTGCAGGGTCTGGACCAGGCTCCACAGTCACATACAGGTTGGCTGTGGTCACTTAGTGTATTGAGCCTCCCACTTGGATCCCCTCCCTAATATGCTGTGTGCACCCCAGCCTCTGTCTCGGGGTCTTTTCTGGGGGACTCAATGAGAGGCCTCCCCTGAGGGGTGAGGAGGAAGTCAGTCACACCTCCAGAGTCCTCCCCCCCATTCCTGGTCCAGGGTCTGAGGAATGTCCCATCCCAGGCCCAGGGGTCAGCCATGAGCTCCACAGCAGCAGAGGGAATCTTCTCCTTCCTGACATCCTGTGGCCAACACAACCGCCCCCAGAGATGCTCACGTCCTATCCTCTGAGACCTGTGAAAATGCCATTTAACAGAGCAAATGGGACTTTGCAGATGGGATTAGCACTCAAGATGGGAAATAGCCTGGACTACCCAGGTAGATCCTTAGTATAATAGTATGAATCCAGAGCAAAGAAACTAGCTAGTCAAAAGGGAAGACTGGTCAGAAGTGCCTTCCCTCAGCAGCCCCCAAAAGGGAAGACTGGTCAGAAGTGCCTTCCCTCAGCAGCCCCTGAATCCCATCTTAGAGCCACACCAGGCACTGGACCCCCAGACCTCCTGCCCTAAGGCTTATCCTCCTGGCCCTTTCTGGGATTGTTGAGTTCTATTCCCATGCTCCTGTCTCCATTCAAGGGCCTAGAGTTCATGGTAGAATCTCAGCAGGGCAAATGGGGTGTGGACATCAAGCCTAATCAACAGGAAGCCATTGCTTCTCCCTACACCAGGTCTCAGGTCACATTCCTGTTGCTGTGCCATGGGATGAAACTCAAACAGTCCTGGATATATGGTCTCACTTATGATGCAGAACAAAATCCACTCTCCACACCACCATTTGCTCTACTCAAGCAAACCCTGCTAAGTTCAGGCTGCATCAAGAAAGAACCAAGTATCCACAGCAAAATGAGGTGGACTGGGCAGACCTCCGCCCTACCCAGCACAGGGCAGGTACCAGCACAATCAGACTGTCCTACCAAGGAACACCCTGGCCCACAGGCCTCACCTTCACTCATACCAGGCCTCTGCTTTCACCTCTCTTACTTTTTTACAAGAAAATTCCTACCTAGTTATCAGAACCCAATTTGAATATTTCCTCTGTGCAAACTATGCATTCCACTTTTTGCACATGAGTTCCCCAGGAAGCAAATGAAATGGTGCTGGAGGATCAGGAGCCTGGGAGAGAGTGAGGCAACTGACTCTCTGGGGTGACAGGCCTGCTGGCCATGATCCAAGAGGTTCAGGCTTGTCACTCTCTCCTGCCAAGGACAAGCCTCTGGCAGTTACAAGTATGAGCCCTTCGGACCTGCCCTGGGGTTTGAGGTGCCTGTGCCCACCACACAGCCAGCAAAATGAGGTAGCCTACCCACAGCTCTTGCTGGGCAGAGCTGTCAGCCTAAGTGACACCAGCTTTTCCCTCTGTATGAGCTCCCTGGATTTCATCCATCCTGGTGAAGTTGGTTCTACAAAGCTCCGGAACCCTGGTGCCTACCTGAGTCTGAATGAGAGACTATACTTACTTCATAAAACCAGTAAATAAGCCACGTAGAAACTACAAAATGGGAAGCTGGAGCAGTCATAGAATGAGCCCTGTCCTAAGGCAAGGCCATTGCAGAGGCCAGTGCCCACACCAGACAATGCACATCAAGCTCCTGCAGACACTCCTCACTGAAAAAGTTAAGGGTCGCAGAAACAATGGAACCAGATCCTGTCCAGTCCATGACAGGTTTTGCCCAGCTGCAGTGACTGAACTCAGAACTGGCCACTATGGTCAGACTGATCCACCAGGATTTAAGCTTCAAAGCCTTGAGTTGAAACCCTCGCATTTCACACATAGGAATCATATATAAAGAAATTGCAATTCCAACCTACAGAAAGGAGGGACTGCCAGGTTTGATAAATAACAAGTAGGATAATCGCCTTCTTAGCACAGTGGGTAGCACGTCAGTCTCATAACAAATAGGATACACAGTGAAATTTCAATTTCAGATAAATAATGAATATTATGAATACTGATGATTAGTACATCCCATGCAATTTTTTAGGCCATATGTGCATATGTGTGAAAATTTTATTTGTTATCTTCTTAGAATTCAAAGTTAGCTAGATGCCCTGTATCCTAAGTGTATCCTAAGGTCCTGGTAACAGAAGCTACATCACAGCTTCAAGTCACCTCTGGGCAAAAGCTACCAAATGAACAACAGGTACAATGGGCTATAACCAGACTCTAAGATAAACCCCATTTTTATTTGCTGAAAACAACCATGCCGGTGGCACCTGAATTCAGTTCCACACTTGGATTGGGGTTTCTTTCAATGCTGGAAACACTCTCAGCTCTCCTAGTAAATATCAATTCCAGCATCTCTACTTTCAGTCACTTTCAGTTGCTACCACCTCTCTATCCTCCCTGATGGCTCTGGCAAGCATGTACCCCTGACATTAAACTAATCACTAGCCTGTTTCCTTTCTGAGGTTGGGACCCTTCAGTACTAAGAAAAGAAAAAAAAATGGAAAATGCAATTCAACTGTTCTTAAAAAGTAAGGGAATTAATGGGAATTCACAACTGAAAAATCTAAACATGTGTGTGAGCGTTAGGATAGGTTTGATCCAGGGAATGGTCGTGGCTCTACAATTCTTTCCTCTTTTAGCTCTTTTCAGACTGGCTACCAAGAACACCACCAACAGCTCTAGGAAATTGCTATGCACTGCCTCATTCATACAGTAGGAGGAAGAGGGTAGAAAGGAAAGAGCAAAGCAGAGAAAGGGGGAGACACCTTCACCCAAGTAGAGAACATAAGTCTTTCTCTGTACACTGAGTGAGTCACTTTCAGTTACTACCACCTCTTAATCAAGCTTACTTGGGTTGATCAGAACTCAGTCCAAGAAAACCTTGGCAGCAGGGCCAGCCTAAACCACTGCCCCACCATCTGCCCTGACCATGCCAAGCTCACAGGCCAGCAGCTATATGATGTGTGAAGTGAGGAAGTACTATAGGAGAAGGCAGGCAGGGGCTTATACTAAAAATCCTTTTTTACCAGATTTCCTAAACCAGAAAAAATACTTTACCTTTTAATTTGATGCAAAAAAAAAAAAAAAAAAAAAAAACTGGCAAAAGCCTTTACTAACCTTAAGCTTCCACACGCAAGCTGTCTTTGTCGTTTAGATACCTGCTGCTTGCCCCAGGACCCTCTTCATCCCAAATTAAAGAAAAAAAACTTTTGTTCCTAGACCTGTCTCCTGCCTCCCCCCCTCCCCTTTCAGGGTTTTTTCTCCACCAGCAGGTTGCTAAGTAATTCCAAAGCCAGACCAAACTCTTAAAGTGATCAAACTATTTATTACTGAGTAAACAAGTAAAAAAGTAATTACCTAAATATGTACTACAAGATAAGCATATAAAACCCGTTACCCCATTACATGTGCTACAAAATAAACATGAAAAACCCACCATGTGTCCTTTAGCCCCTGGTCATCTCACCACATATCCAATCAATCTGAGTTCACCAGCACATGTTCCAAAAGTAGAAAAGCTCCAACATACAGGAAAATTGGGTCCATTTTCTCAATCCATTCTCATGGCCTCCCCAAAGATATCTGAATCAAACTAGATGAAATAAGCTCCAATACAAAGTTCAAATCTCCAGACTATTTATTAGACTCCTTGAACACACACCATCAGCTTATGAATGCTATTTTCTCAGGCCAGTCCCATGGCCACCACCAGAAAGCACAAGCGTCTCACCAGCCAGGGCTGAAACTCATGGGCCACGGTCTGACTCTTTTCTCTCTGCCTTGGCTGTTGCCTCACTGTCGGGCCTCCATCTTCCCAAAATGACTGAATCCTTTCTTCAAAAGGTTATATCTATTCCTTCTCCTTATTCCTCCCTTCCTTTTCAGAGGGAGTCCCTGTCAATCATCTCACAGCACAAAAGCTTTGCTCCCCCTTCTATCCTTCTGAAAGAAAACTATGACAACTAATGAAGGGTCAGTGACCACACCTTGGCATAGTCAACCTAAGCTTTGTTCACCTGGGCCCTGAAACAATTAAGCCAGAAAGTCAAATCTCCATACTCTTGCCAAGTCCTTCTAGAAATTTACTATGCTAAAGCAAAAGGGACATAACTTCTACTTTCCAGCTGCATTTTCTTCCCAGTATTACTATCAATGCATAACACATCAGCTATGTTACTGATGGATGCCACTCCAACAGAAGGAGGTTTGACCTTAATTCTTTCTGGACCTATTTGACACAGATTACTGCCCAAAGATGCCTACAACATGCCCTCTTAGAAAAGATGCCCATACACTTATGACATGCTGTCCTACTGAGAGGTGGGTCTACTACATTTCCTATCCTCTGAAACTGATAGGTATGTAAGTATGGAAGAAGTGACATTATATCACTTTCAAGACTAAGTCACAAAGATAATGCTGGGTTAAATGAAGGCTGAGAACAACAGCTGGCACCAACTCTACACATGGGAATGAGTAGGCTCTAGCCTGCAGATTCTAACTTCTGGATCCTCACAGCTGACACCTCAGATCTGAAGGAGATGAGCCAACCCCACAGGAGGCCCTGCCCTGCAGAATGCAAATCACAATAGACTCTCATTGGTTTGTACCGCTACAGTGGCTGTGCAGTGGCTGTCCACGGCCCTGAGTGTGGAGCTTCACTCATACAGATGAGGATCCTTCAGAGTGAGGTCCATAGGGGGCCATGAAAGACCCACAGGACTTAAAGATTTGCACGGCCTTCCCACTCACAGGGAACTTAAACTTCAAGCAGCTTTGCAGGTTACAGAAAGCTTTTTCAGGCATAGAATTACATTTCCCAGAGAGGACCAAGTACTACTGAAGTCTCTCTCACTGTCACAGCAGAAGAGGAGATGTAGGGACTGGAGCAGACCCAAGAACAGGGAAGGGATTCTCATCACTACCTGGCTCCTGAGTTGATAAAAAGGAACAGTTTTTCACTCACGCAGGTCCTGCTAATTTATTATATCATAGTGCCACCACGTGGACAAGTTCCACACTACAACAGCTGGGAAGAACTACTTCAACAGCACCTTCAAGGAAAATACAAAAACAGAAGTGGCTCTCAGTGAAGGAACAGGACACCAGGTTGCTGCTGGACTGAGAAACAGGGCAGGGCCTAGGAGAAGGAGCCTCAGCATCCCCTCAGTTCTCAGAGAATTATATCATTATGACTACCATCATTATAAGTATTGTCATCAACTTAGCATTTACAAATGCCTGATGTTTCAATCTCCGCCGTTGTTATATTCCTGTCAGTGCCAAATTACCCTCTTCAGGCTGACTGTCATGTTCTTTTTAATGATCCTCTTGGAAGACAAAGGCATTCCTGGTTTTTCTGGCATGTCTTACCTTGGCCTGGAATAACCACTTCTCTGAGTAGTTTGGTTTCTTCTGGTGAGAAGTTACATTGCACCTGACTGATCATTTTTTCTAAGGAGTGAAGTGATTGTACTGAACTTTACTCACAAAAAAACCCCTCAGGACACTGGCCCTGGGATGCAGCACTGTGTGGTCCTTTTCCCTGGAGCAAGCAGAGGGGGCCTGGAACTTCTCTTCCAAGCAATAGAATATGGCCAAAGTGACAAAGATCACCTCTGTAGTGACCTGCATGAGACAGGAGCCCATTTATCTAGACATGCTCTCTCTCCATTATTGGTTTTAAGGAAACAAGCACCCACCTTGGGAAGGTCCACCGGCTGGGGTCAACCAGCAGAACCTCCAACCACGCATTGGTTTGAAAGTGAAACCAGCCCTTCAGTGGGACCAGAGGACTGGGGCACAGCGGGATGGCAGTCAATGAGACCTGGAAGCAGAGAAGCAGCCCAGCCACATTCTGGCCCACAATCATTGTGAATAATAAATGCATGCTGTTTTAACCTGCTACATGTGTAGTTACTTGCTATGAAGCAAAAAAAAAAAAAAAATGACTAGATACACTTCCTTGGATTTTCCTCTCAAATTACAAATTACTTGAGTCAGTAAGCCAAGGAACCCCAAAAATGGGACCTGTTAGGAAACTCACTCTGCAGCACTCTGTGCCTAAGAAGTGTGCTTCATAATGAAACTCATTGTGTATGAACCACCTCCCAGCATCTGGGACCCCAGAGGGGGAAGTGGCAAAGGAGAGTCAGAGAGTCCATGCTGCCCCATCCATGCCATCTAAACTGCTTCTCCCTTCTCTCCCAGAGGCAAGGCAGGAAGGAGCTCCTACTTGCCACTGCCAAGGTGGATTTTCAGAATTTCTCAGATCAGAAGCACAGTATTTCCTTCCTGCATGAGCAGGTTCTCCAGCTGTGTTGACTGGACTTTCTGCAAAAATTCTGGCCAAATTAGACTGGCAGAGGGAAGGACCCAGAGCCCAGCCACTGCTGAGGTGGCAGCATGTGCAATAGCCTTGTCTGAATGCACATTCCTCCCAAATTATCCACAGCTCTCAGAACCATGGATCTGGACCAGTTGGTCTTCTCATGGCAGGATGACAATTGATCAGGGCCAGCAAGAGGCACACTGTGGAGACCAGAAAGATGCCAGGCCTGCAGTGAGCAAAGAGGATAGGAAGCTAACAAAATGGGGTCTATGAGTGCTTTCCAAACCTTAGAGGTCAGCAGTCTCCTGGAGGGTTTGTGGAAATAGACCTGGACCCACCCACAGCCTGATTCAGACGTTCTGTGGGCCTGAAGTTCTTTCCTCAAGTTCTTTTGCAATGCTTACTCTGTTGGTGCCCTAGCATGGACAGTTGAATGAGTGATGAATGGATGAGTGAGACCGAGAGTCCAGCACCCCCCAGCAGCTCAGACATGTCTTGGGTAGGACAGCAATAGCACATAAATCACACAGACAATCACACATATGCACACAGACACATATGTCAAACCTTTCACCCACACTCACAGAAACACACACAGACACATGTACCTGACAGACACTAAGACATAGACACACAAACCGTACACACTTAGATACACAGGACAGATGTGTACAAAAGTGTATGATCTAGGTTTTTCCAAAAATATAGAACCAATGCTCTGTGTGTAGGGCGGGGAGGGACAATCCAGATTTATCTTAAGGAATTGACACACAAACTGGAGGCTGAGACACCTAGACCCAAGAAAGTACATGGTATCCCACTGCAAAAACCTGAGAAGAAAGAGGACTGGTGGTGGAAGTCACAGTATGAGTCCAAATCCAAAGCCAAGAGTAGAACAGCATTCCAGCTTGAAGATAGCCAGGAGAGAAGTCAGCAGAACCCCTGTGGAGTAGAGCTTCTGCAGCATGGTGCTGGTCCTGAGTGAGTGTGTGCAAGTCCACATAGCATGTAGGTGTACACAGCTCAGAGAGCACCTTCCCCCTTTCCTGATAGCCTCCAAGCCCTGGATAGGTGAAGCCTCCCCGCAACTAAGGTCACACACACAGTGGGCTTTATCACAGGCCCAAGCACTGACTGTAAGTCCTCAGTGGTCACCACAACCTATGATGGGAAACTGAGGCATGGAGAGGCTGTCCCTCACCTAAGGTCACCCAGGTGTTAAAAGGCAGAGTCAGCCCCAAACCCTGCCACCTGCCTCCAAAACCCGGTGTCTGATTGAGTTTCCCTGGACACTGCCAGGTCTGAGACAAAGATGGGAAGCAACCTGGATCATCTTCCAGTTCCAGGACAGAAACCACCCAGCAGAACTTCTTTCCACACCCAAGTTTCCTGCTCAGGATAGAAGCCCACTCACCCAGGAAGAAGCCCACTCAGTCCAGGAACAGACAGTCTGGAGAGAACCAAATCTTGACACAGAGAAATATACGGTTTAGAGGAAAAAAATCCAAGAGACTCTGCTTCTGAACATCCCTAGTCATGTCCTAATGCAAGGTCTCTTCGTCCTGTTTCCAGCAAGGAAAATCACAGGCAGTATGTTCACGGTTCTCAGAATCGCTTCTGTGAACTACTTTAAAAGGAAGCGGTTGATTTTATAGTGATAGAGGTCGAGGTGAACAGCTTCTGGTCATATGATTCAGTAGCAAGAAACCACCAGCCTCCACATCCCTAGCACAACCTCAAGGCAGCCCCCAGTCAGTCGATCCGCCCCGGGGCGGGTTGCAAGGCGGGGCTCCAACACCAAGTCCCCACAGGGGCCCCAACTCTCTCAGACTCCAGACTCTACTCTGCCCAGTAGCCATGCGGCTGGCCAGGGTGCTGTTGGTCTTCTGCAGCCTCATCCTGAGCATCGTGGGGACTTCTTCCCTAGGAGGTAAGAGGAGGTCCTTCTCTCCAAGCTTCCCACCTGGCAGACTCTGGCCATTTCCCCAGCTGGGTCCTGAGGTTCTCAGAGCCTGCTGGGAATGCCTTACGCTTTCTTCTCTCAGGGTCCCCAAGGCACATTCCTAGCTGCCACCCCTGGGCACTGTGTGGTGGCTGCAGAGGTACAGGGGGCTCCCAAGCTAACTGGGAGCAAGGACAAGGGGTTCTGGGGACACCCCAGCTGGCAGGGGGATTAGGAGAGCTGCTCTGTTTCCTGTGCTTTCAAAGTCTGCCTGCATGATGGGTGGCCAGGGAACACCCGCTCCCCTAACAACCCTTCCCCTGCCCTCCACGAGGGTCAGCCCAAATGGAGACGGAAAGGGAGTACAGGCTGCTAGTGGCTGGGCAGCTTCTATCTGATGGCTGCTTCCTTCCTGCTGTCCTGTCACTTGACGTTCCATCTCTGCTGCCTGTCCAGCAAGGACCCAGAAGAGGCTGGATTTGTCCTCCTCTCTGTTGGACCAACAGGGTGTTCAATCAGACCAGTGACAGCATAACCCCAAAAGCCTCTCAGGCCATGGAGGGATCACACACCATCATGTGAACCCAGATGCTGAGTAGTAATGGCTCTGTCTCAGGTCCCCAGGCCCTTCTGAAGGGTGCTGTACTCAGGGCATGGGGACAGGACACAAGGCCCCCTTCTTATCCTCAAGCCTTCTTAGGTCTCATGGGGAAGCCTCACAGGGGCCTCACCTCTAGGTCCTTTTCCGACCAGATACCCACTGTCTTCCTGTTCCCACTCAGAGAGGAGCAGCCCAGGCAGTGGGATATTCAGATTGAGGAGAAACACTCCTTTTCAAAACGCTGTTGAAGGATCCAGGGGAACTTAGGTGAGAGACAGCCCTTCCATGCCTATTTCCCCATAACAGGTTGTAGCCAGCACCTGGGGACTTCCTTGCTATCAACACTCAGGCCTGGGACAAAGGCAGCTGTACGGTCTTAGCTGAAGGGTAACGTCACCCCTCCAGGGCTTGGAGGCTACCTGGAAAGCCCCCACCTGCTTTCCACCTGGAAAGCACCTCCATGGTCAGGTGCTGTCTGGGTTGTGTACACTCACATATCCCAGGCTGGTGGATCCTGAAGATGTGTAGGGATGGTAACATCCCCAACAAGGGCCTCAGAATGAGGGGCTTAAAGGCACCTCTGTCTTCTGTGGTCCAGCAGAGATGAGAACTCAGCCCCAGCCTGATAAGCCCCCTTTGCTTCCATATCACCTCCCTTGCTTTCTCTGAGAATGGATTGCGGGGGGCGGGGATTACAGCACTTCCAGGGTGGCACCATCTGGGCATCTGACTTCCCCAGCACTAAACTGTACTGACCTAAAACTGTAGTCCCGGCAGTTTCCCTCCCTGAGCTCTTGTAGGAAATTGCCACATTAGTTTCCTCAGCCCTTTTGTCTTCAGTTGAAAATGAAAAGCTCCTGTTTCTCAACCTGAGTGTCATCACTCCCAGGGACTCCATGGGCTGTACTGTCACAGTCTGCCCCCCACCCTGGGTCAGCCAAGTTTGCTGTGGCCAGTCACAGCAGGAGCTACCTGTGCAGGGCCTCTGGAGGGCACCAGCCATCACTGCTCCTATCTGCAAGGTGACATGGATCCCAATCTACCAGGGCTGGGTGCACCTGACACACAGACCACTCACAATGGGGAGGGAGGATCCATTCCACCCCTACATCCTAGGTGGGGGTGAGGGGGAGCCTGGGAATTACTGCCTCTGGGCTTAGAGACCCACTGACCCACCCTCTGCTTTCTGAGATTTCTTTTCTCTAATGGGGGGCATGCATTTGGCCTCTGGGATTCTTGTTGCAGCCATATTGTACATTTGATATACTTGTCCATGATTACACAATTTCACACCACTTATCAACAAGAGTTTCTTGTGTATTGTCTCATATAGTCTCACCACTGCCCTGTGAGGTCAATACCATCATTAGTCCTATTTTACAGATGAGGACATGGGGGATCAGAGAGGTTAAGCAGCTTGCTCAAGTCTGTATGACCAGTGAGAGACTGGATGAGGATTAAAGGACTGAGTATCTCCTAAAGGGTTAAGGGAGGACCTACCAGCATCCTGTTTGTGTCAGGGGTCATATGTGCCCTCACAATGACAGGCCTGTTCATTGCTCAGATCTTCCAGAACATGGGGATGGCAGAGAGAGGGTGGTGGTGGCCCCAAAAAATGAATCAGACCCACCAAGTTTAGTGTCATATGAGAGAAACAAAGGGATGTAGCAGTCAGGGTGGCATCTCCAAGTAACAGTAGACACACCAGCAGTGCTATTCTTGACATTCACCCCCCCCCATCCTTAGGCACAGCTCTCCAGACTATTCACTCCAGAAGTACGGGGTCCCTCCCCAAAGCCCTAGTACCCCACCTACAACGAGGGCTCAATGACGTTGGATGGGGAACCCCAAGGGTTGCTTTTCCGTGCAGTTGCCTAGAGGAGCCGCCCCAGGGCAAGCTGCCAACAGAGACTGCCAGTTTTTGACTCTTGGGTACCCGGTTCCCTTTATAGGGATGGTTTCATAAGCTGGGGTTCACTCCACTTCCAGGGTCACACCAAGAACATTTCAGAAAGAAGATGGTAAGTAGCCCCAACTGCATGCAGAAACTCCTGCACCACCCCTGGGTCCAAGGTACCTCATCGGGGTGCAAGGTAGGCTGGAGAGAACGGGAGTTCTCCCCAAGGGCCTGAACTTTCATGATCTGCATAAAGGACATGCATCAGCACCACAAGTTCAAGTGCCATCCTTGGAACAGGCATTCCAAGTGTCTTAGCTTTTTTAAAAAAGTAGACTGAGTCATGTGTACCCAAAACCTTTATTGCTAGGTTATTTTAGCAGCTGCTTCTTATCCAGAAGTCTTTGGCCCACATCTCTTTGGGGATATTTGCCCATATATTCAGTGGTAATTTGAAGACAGATTGCATCCTTTTCAATCCACACAGGAACACGTGTTGCTGCAGCACCAGCTGCTAACAGTGTGCCCAGACTCTGATGTTGCCTGTGGGGTGGACATGACTGAAATTTCCTCATGAAGGGTGCCCATACTAGTGGCTGCAGAAGAGCTGAGCCCATTGGGAGCAGGGCCGTGCAGCAGAGCCATGGCTGGCCCTAGGAACCCAAACATTGAAGAGTAAAGCTGGGATCCATGTCATAGTTCCAAAGAAGGGGTGCAAGGTGAAACAGAAACAGGAGTGTTGGAGTAGGAATCATTTGTAATTCCAGTGGGAAAATCACATTCTTAAGCAGGAGACAACAGGAGAATCCTTGAAGTTTTACTTCCCATTCTGGCCACCAGGAAGAGGAGACACTCCTAGGCTTCTCTGAATCATGGAGTGCTGAAGTAGACCAGGAGGAACCCAAGGGTGCAGAGCCAGCTGTGGAGACTTAGGGGATCTCAGTTACCCAATTGGTCCTGGTTCCTACAGCAAGTCTAGCTGCTCAAAGGCAGGACACAGGGAAGATCTGCCAACAGGGATGATTCCTACCCACATTTTCAGCTTTAGTGCCTGCTCTACAGGCCTGACACTCATCAGGATGAGTCTGGTGGGTCTACTGCCCAAAGAGCTAGAACTCAAGCCAAGCCTGCTGTGCTGCTTCCCAGAGACGTGGTAACTGGGAATATCTGGCCTGCCCCCACAAACCACCCAACTGGGCCCCAGGCACAGTGCACTGTCATCCTATTTTTCCCTCCCATTCTGCCTGTACCCCAAATTCTTATCACCCGAGTCATTTTTTAAAGAGCAGCTAAAGAGTTATTTCTTTCCTATGAGGACTAAGGGGTCCTTTGTAAAGAAACCTGTTCTGGACCTGGCCTGATGGAGCCTGCTGTAGGTAGCGAATCTTCTCTCCTTCTACCACCATCCAGGCCTCCACTCCTTGTGAGGGGACCACTCTGTGTGGTATAGAAGCTCTCTGGTCCTTTCTGGGCAAAAAGCCCCCACTTGCCACCAGGTGGTCGGTGTCCTGTGCGCTTGGGCTGCATTTCTGCTCCTGGGGCTGAGCTCTGGGGAGCCAAGCTGGGGTGGGTGGGGGAATGTCCACTCCTCGGGACTGCAGTCCTCTCTGAGCCAGTGTACCTGCCTCCGTTCTGCTAGTTCCTATGCAGGATGTTTCATTTCTTTGCATGAACCTGCTTCTCCACTGATGGTTCCTTCTTTTCACGTCACGGTGCCATCAGTCTGAGTCATAGGTGCCCCCTTTCCTTTCCCTGGCAAACAGCCTCCCACTGCGTCCCTTCAGTTCTGCCTCAGCCCTTAGCTCTCTTCCTCAGTTGAGCTGCTTCACACTTCCTCACCAGTCTCTCCACCCCAGCTTGACCCTCTGAATCCAGCCTCTCTCTGTGGGGGTTACAGTCCCCTCCCAGGAAGTCCCCCAAGACCCAGGTCTGTGTGCCACCACTCCTCCCGGGTTGTGGGCTGCCAGATCCATATGTTATCATGGCATTGTCCCTGGCACCTACTGATAAATGCTTGTTGGTGAGAAAAAAAACAGCATGGTCACTAGAAGTGGAGTTCAAACCCATCCTGAATGCCTGGACACATCATAGAAAGGGGCATCGCAGCACACCTGCAAAGGCAGGAGGAGAGCATGTCCTCCTATTCCCCAGATGTTATCTGGGCATCACAGACCCCAGATCTGTCCTTGGGGACACCACAGCCATACTTGGGGCAAGCAGGGCTGACCTCCAAAACGTAGCCCTTGCTCAGCTCAAGCTCATCTGGCCATTTTCTTCCTTGAAGGAGCCAGTCAGATTCTTCATGGTCAGCCTTCCCTGCGAATTCCTCATAAATCATCAGAAAATAGGTGTCCTTTGCAACTTTTTTTCCAATTAAGAATGGAGCTTTTATTGTCTGTTTAGTCACCTGTGCTGACAAAGCTTTCCTGATGTGAAGACCACATTTTGAATAACTTATAGCTTAATACAAACAGACCAGCTTCAACATTTGTCACAATCTTTTCTACGTAGGAACTAACATCACACATTTAGAAGGGACATTCCTCTGACATAAAACCTAGTTTCACTTCATTTTTTTAAAGAAATTCTGTTCCGTTCTAGTGAAATTCCATTTAACACATTTTATTTTTAAAATAGTTACCCTTTGTGATGATTCTCAATCTGTACTAATCTGTATTTTTTTCATACTTCCTACCCAAAACAGGTAAGTTTATAATCAGAAAGAGCAGTAACTATAATTTTGATAAAGACAAAAATCACCAACCAATAGTCTATAGGAGAGAGGGAGGACCCCTGCCTCTGACACCACAAATGTGTTGTGGACTGGTCCCTCCCATAAGGTGGCTTTTTTCTCTCTGCTATGTAGACTATAGTGATAAGCAGAAACCAAGGCTTCTTCCAAGAGTACTTAGGTTAAACCTAAAAAACAGCACTTGACTTCCTGTGGTCAGTAGCACAAGAATCAAGGGCAGTCCTGGCCTAAGCCCCCACCCTCTCCTCCTCACAGTGGCACCAGGGGATCCAACCACCAGATCTGTGTCGGAACTACCTGGAGAGCCTAAAAAAGCACAGTTCTCCTGGACTGACCCTCTCCACCAATCTAGCTTCTATGCTCAGGGAACAGAAATAGTTTTTATTGTTTCCGTCTTCAGAGAATCTCAGCCAGCATCTGTGGGGATGTCATATGATAACGGACTGTTGCAAAGAGAATCCCAGAGGTCACTTGTGGGGGACAAACTCTGAGGCGCGTGCAGGCCAGCAGATGGTGGTTACTCTCTGTCAGGAAGTGCACCATGACACTCTTTTCACTGAGGATACGGGGCCAGGTCTGTGGATGTCTGAAGCCTAGGGAGCCAGGAAAAATAATGAGCTTTGTCTTGATACACCACCACACCACCACCTCACCAACCCCCTGCAGTTATGAAGGAGGCTGACAATAGAGAGAGCAGGACACTCCCCCCAAGGTGGTGCCCCCAGGGTCACAGAACTTAGACCCATTCCTCTGCCCATTTCCAGCACTCCTTCAACTGTGCTGCCAACAGGAAAAAGGGGGCTCCTCAGGTGGGTTGCATGGGGTGTCCTGGCTCCTTATTCAGTGGGGCTCTTGTGTGCACTATCTTACCAGTGACCAAGTTCTGTGGAGAGGTTTGTACTGATCTGTATGGCAATGGCAATGACCCACAGGCACCTCACTCCAAGTGGATGAGATTATTGATTCCAGGCAGGTCCTCCCCACTGAGGTGAGCTGTGGCCACTTCTTCACACCTGTGCTCTAGGTCCAACTCCTAGGAATTGTCCAACATGCTTCACCAACACCAACCCTAAAGTCACATGGGTGGTGTATCTCAGCCTCTGTGCCTCAAGACTATCCTCTCTCCTTCCCTCAGGGGCTCTTGGGCATCACTGTGCCTTACAATTACAGCAGCCACATAGCACACAGGCACTATCCAACTGGAGGAGTCCTTGTGCATTTCAGGTTCCAGCCTAGGTTGTTAGCCCACAGGCCCCATCTAATCCCCATCCATATCTTAAAGTCTGAGGTATTTTTCTCAGATCCCTGTCAATGCCTGTGGGGGAAGTGCTCAAGCCAGTGGGAGGTCCCAGATCAGCTCCCAGGAATGTGTCTAGTAAAGCTCTCTGCTCTGTGGAATTCATGCTGCCATTGCCCTCCCTAAAATTTAGACTTTTTTCACAAACAAGAGAACGAGTTAGAATCTCAATTCCTGAAAACCTGCATTCGTCACCAACAAGGATCTTCTTGGTCAACATGTATCTAAAAGACAAATACACCTGGGACACCCCAGTCTCAGCTTACATTTGTTGGGGGTTCAGCAGTGATCTCTTCACTCTCCACCACTAAGTCCGGAAGCTTATCTGGTTAGCACTGCTACTACCCACACACTGGGTCTCACTTCCTGCTGCTTCAGTACCTCCATTGTGTGTTCACCCTCTCCCCAAACTGAATTCCCACACTCAGATGTTCCTCAAGGTCACAGCAAAGGAAAACAGACAAATCTCCAGGGCAGTACCATGCAGTGGGACCCACTGCAGGGAGGACACATTCCTATCTGCATTCCTATCTGCATTGGCAAGAGGTCCCGACGACCACCTGAGGCCATTAAGCTCCCACAGCAGGCTGTGCTGCTGAGGAGCTGAGCTGTACAATGAGTTTAATATAGTGACTATAGTGCAATTTAAAGTAGTAAACAACCAGCTAGGTCAGCACCTGCCTTATGGGACAGTGCAGATCCACACCATTTCTCAAACACTATTGTTTCAAGATAACCCGGGAGGAAGGTTCAGTTAAGAGCAGCAGTGTAGGAACTTCAAAATCCTCTACCCCACTCTCCTCCAATCCCCTAATTTTTTTTTTAATTTTCTCCAAAGCTTAAAAGCTTCTATCAAATTTAATGTACAAGTAGTTCATGATCATCAGAGAAAAACTGAGAAAAACAAAAACTTAAAAAGTTCAGCACCCATGAGCCCAGTCAGGCTCCTTGTTATTCGGAGTCTTTGGAGTTTACATGTTTTTTAATAATTTATATATGTGTGTGTGTGTGTGTGTTTGTGCGCGTGTGTGTGTGTGTGTATGTGTATATATATATATATATATATATATATATATATATATATATATATATATATGTTTCAATATCATTGTAGTCCCTGGAGATCACCCACCACCTCCCCTCCCTGGCCACTCCAGCTGTACCCCCCCCTCCAACCCCGTTGTGTGCTTTCGTTTGGTTGTCCATATACTAGTGAAACCATCTGGTTTCTGTCTTTTTCTGAGTTGTTTCTCCTAATATGATTTCTTCTAAGTACCATGCTATCATAAGTACCATGCATATATCATATCACATAGCATGGTATGATATCATACCATGCTATCATCCATGCTATCATAAATTATTCAAAGTTGTCATTTTTAATTGATGAGTAATATTCCATTGTGTACATATACCACATATTTTTCATCCATTCATCTGTTTTGGGACATTTGGGTTGCTTCCATATCCTTGAAATTATAAATAGGCTGCCAAAAACATCCGAGTCCATGTGTCCTTTTGTACCCACACTGAGGTCTCCTTTGGGTAGATTTCCAAAAGAGCGATTGCTGGGTCAAATGGCAGTTCCATTTTCATTAGTCTGAGGGTCCACCACAATGCCTTCTATAGTGGCTGGATCAGTTTGCATTCCCACCAGCAATGTAAGAGTGTTTCTTTCTCTCCACATTCCCGACAGCATTTGTTGCTGCCTGTTTTTGTTTTTTTTTTTTTTTTAATATGGGCCATTCTTGGTGGTGTGAGGTGGTATCTCATTGTGGTTTTGATTTGCATTTCTCTGCTAATGAAGTTGAGCAGTTTTTCACATGCCTGTTGGCCATTTGTATTTCCTCTTTTGAGAAGCATCTTTTTAGTTCCTTTCCCCATTTTCTGACTGGGTTTCTTGCTTTGTTTTTGCTAAGTTGTGTGAGTTCCTTATGGATCTTTGTTATCAATCCCTTATCACTTCTGTGGAGAGCAAAAATTTCCTCTGTGGGTTTTAACATATTCTTATTTTCTTTGCAGTAAAATCCAAAGCTCAAAATTTGAATTTACATAACCCAGAAACTTTAATTAGCATAACCCACAGTTGTCCTGGTGCCCTCCTATCACCACTTGGATGCCCAAGCCCTTGGACACATGGTTTCCCATACTGACCACTTGCTCTCCTAAACCCCCACCCAGGTCAATGCAGCTGGCACAGTGGGCCCAGCAGGCCCAGCATCTCTTGCTGGCACTTGCCTGCTCTCATGCTGCCCTGATACTTTTCTTCCCAGTCTACTTGTGGAATGGGAGTGCCAGCAGATCCAGCTGAGACCCTGGCGGTGATACAAGGATTGTTCAGTGGGGCCGAGAAGCCTGCTGATGAGCTGCACAGAGGAATAGAGTCATGGGGTTCCGTAGCCAGAGACCTTCAGAACTAGGGAGGTGGACAGAGAAATCATAGAGTAGAGGAGGGAATGGGGGCCCCTGGTTTTGCCCACTGTCAGATATAGGGGGGTGACTCTGGGGAGAGATCTGCTATGTGAGGCCACCAGGTTCAAGTCCAGCTCATCCTCAGCACTCTTGTCACTTGTGGGAGAGACCTGTACCCAAAACCATACTGGGGAGTACACCAGGAGCTCCTGGTCCTAAGGCGCTGCCAGGGATAGGATCCCTGGATTGCTTCCAACCCAAATCACTGAGGACAGAGGGGCCTCCCTGTGAGAGGTGGGCTGGGCTTTAGGTACTTCCCCATGGTTTAATTGTTGAGACCACTCCCCCTAAACCCCTGTGTTCTCCACATCCTGTCAAGGGGCTCCCCACTGGGGATGTGTTCAGGATTTCTTTGAGACATTGAAAATACAGGGTTCTGAAAGAGCTGAACCACAAGGATACGGGATGGGGCCCATATCTTACCTATCATTGTGCCACCACTGCTCCAAGTCCTCAGCCCTAAGCATGAGCTTCCCAGACATCACGACAAATGTACTGGGGTGCAAAGGGGAGGCAAATGGGAATAGGGTGGTTGAGTCAGTACTGCACTAGACAGAGAGAAGTGGGCAATGTAGTGGAGGGGTGATGCCTGAACCCGGAGCCCACTGACACCAATGTTCATGTCTGGGTCTGTATTTCTCTCTTCCAGATTTTTGTTCCCAAATCCTTGACTCAGGTGTGAAGCCAGGATTTCCCAAAACAATAAAGCCTAACAACCCTGAAGTCCTCAAAGCAGCCAGACTCAGCGTAGAAATGTTCAACAACTGCACAAATGACATCTTCTTGTTCAAGGAGACCCACGTCAGCAGAGCCCTGGTCCAGGTGAGGCCCTGGGTTCTGTGTCAGGACATCTCCAGGCAGCCAGGCTGAAGTTTCTCTAGTTTGGTGAGGCCAGATCCACCTACTGCGCTGAGTTCTAGAACACAAATGTGAACCAGAAGCCTGATAGCAGGCCACAAAGAGCCCACAAGCAGCAAAAAGCAGTATCACTCACAGTTGAGCAACACCCTGAGCATCTCTGACTGAAACCACACTTCATCAGGGTGGGACTATCAGGCCTCTACCCACAGCACAGCAGGAACAGCACCCAGAAGGGTAGGGCAGGCTAAAGGTAGTTGGGGGGAGAGAGGGGGAGGGGAGAGGTGAGGGGTGAGTGAGCCAGGAAGCCTGCCAGAAGGACCCAAACTAAAAGGCTATACTTCACATGAGGCACTAAACCCCATCAGCGCCACCCAGGTCCTGCCTTGCCTGGTCACCTTACTTGCACCATCACCCCAAAGGCTATCTGCCACTCCCCAGCAGATCCAAATTCCTTCATAGCCCAGACCTTTGCCCAAGCTGCTCCCCAGTACGCAAACTCCTCCATTTCTAGACCTTCCCAAATGTCAGACCCGTGAAGTCACACATCCCTCTGATGCCCTCCCTCTTAAAGAAACTTCTGGGCAGAGCCAGGCCTGTCTGTGACCCAAGAACATAGGAGACCAGCATGGAACACATATGTAGAGCACTGACGAGAAACAATCAGGACACCGCTGCCTGATAGTTCATGATACCCCTGCTAAAACCAGGAGTACTAGGCAGCCATTCAAAAGCAGGTTGAAAGATCACTGTTGTGGGAAGCTGGGTTGGATACAATGCACATCGGTGTAAGAGCACAGAGAAGGAAAGATGCCACGTGGCCCACTCCAAGGCTAACAGTCACACAATGTCATGGCAGGTCATGGCAGTATGTTGACTCGTAGGATCTGTATTCTTTTTGGCAGTATATTTTTAAGAGCAGTGTATTTCTGGATTAGAAAAGCAGTATGATGCAGGCTAACTTTATGAGGCTTCCCACAGAAACAGTCCAAGTACCACTAGCCCAAGCAGGGCTCAACCCCAAGCAGGAGGACCTTCGCTACTGAGACACTCACTCCTGCAGGGAGCTGTGAGCACAGATTCTGTGTCAAGGTCACTGGAGCTGTGGATGAGAAGCTGCCCCTCCCTAAGTTTGAAGACTTTATTTCACTTAGCATTGGTGGGACTTTATTTTTTTTTATTTTTTTTTTATTTTTTTATTTATATATATTTCACATCGTTTCAGGGACTTTAATTCACTTAGCATTTGGAAAGTAAGGAAAACAGCAAAACTGAATAAGACACCATTCCCACATAGGGCAGAGAATGGCAAGCCAGAACAGTGGCAGCTGGGCTGTCAGGGCAGGAGGGAATGCAACATCACCTCTGGCCTCAGGCAAGTTTGTTCTGACACCCACCAATGTCGAGTTCAGGGTGAGATGTACCAGAACAGATCACAAAGGCTGCCTCTTGCCCTGGTCAGAGAGCTGGCTCGGAGAATAGGAGAGTAAGGAAACAAGACAGGAATGGGTGGGGTTCAACATCCAGGCTTCCTTCCTAGAGCCCTCTAAGTTTGGACATCATTACCACCTGCCTGCCTGCCCTCTCCTAATAGCCAAAGAGCTGCAGGCCCCCCCTGCACAGAATAACCCAGGCCTTTTGTTCTTCCTAGATAGTGAAAGGCCTGAAGTACATGCTCGACGTGCAAATTGCCAGAACTACTTGCAAGAAAACCAAGCACCCAAGTCTAGATGACTGTGATTTCCAAACCAACAACACCTTAAAACGGGTAAAACAAAGGGAAGATCTTGCCTCCCTAGCCCTTACCCCACTCTCTGGGAAAGACCCCTTTCATGACTCCTCTGACTTCTGGCTCCAAATCACAAACCCGAGGGCAGGTTCCCTGGTACCAGGGTAGTCCCCAGACATAGAAACATGGAGGGGACTCTCCCAAGAGAACACCTCAGTCACCCCAGCTCTTACTCACATGCTCCCAGAGGGGCCCATTTCAGGAAATGAACCATGCATTTGGGGTGGTGAGGGTAAAGCCAAAAAAACCTTTTTAATAATTTGAAATTATTCCTATCCATATACATACATGAAGAAAAGTCAGCAAATGTGGCAATTCAATAATTTGTAAATACAGCTGAAAAGTATGTATTAAGTCATTCTTTAAACTTTACTGCAGATTTGAAACTTTTCAAAATAAAAACATGAGGTTAGGGGAAACTCAGTAAAGAAAACACACACAAGCACACACACTTGTTCAAGTATGTGCCCACACAGGCACATGCAAGTGCACACCACCCTGGAGGCATCATGTGGGAACTACCTGTAGGGAGGGAGGGCAAGAGGGTGGCCTCTGTGACAGTTCCCTAGTGTCCCCTTCTTTGTTTCAGACTCTCAGCTGCTACTCAGAAGTCTGGGTCGTGCCCTGGCTCCAGAAGTCCGAGGTGCCAGTTCTCCACTGTCACTGACTTCTCTTCTCAGTAAGACTGTAGCAGCAACCATCCCCGTACACTTCTGCTCATGACTGCCCTCAAACATACATCCTCTCTGGCCTTCAAAAAAAGTATCTCATGAGTGAGCCCACAGATTGTGCTCCTGCGTTTATCCTAGACTGACTGGGATAAGATGACATTGCACCTTGGCTATATTAACTGTACCATGTTTTCTTCTACACTTTACTCTTGTTCTTCACCTATATTCAGGGCCTGCACATACAGGACTGAGACCTCTAGGGGGAATTGCTCAGGTACTCAGTCCTTGAGGGAGCAAGCTGGGTGTGGTTTTCCACAGGCTTCCCAGTTCCAGGCTCACTGCAGAGCCCAGCCATCATACTTCCCTGTGAATCACCACCACGTCCAGGGCAGGGTGACCACGTCTGCTGTTGGGCAGCTTACCTTTTGTGGATGAAAGTCATGAAGAAGGAACTGATTATCTCAAAGCAACGGCTTTGTCTCATCTGTTAAAGGGGGTGCAGGAAGGTGAGATATTTTGAGAGGTCACCTCACTGAGTGGTCTGATGAATTTGCTATTTCCATAAAAACCTGAGGAGACTTTTGCAGAGATAAGTTGCCCCAGAAAAACAGACTGAAGACCAGAGTGTCTGGAAACAGATCAGCCTTTATCCATATCATGAGCCAGCAGGGCTAGTGGCAATCCACCGCTGAGGTGCGTTCAACTGCTCCCAATGTGCCTCATCTCTCTATTGTCTGAGGCCCAAGGGTTTGGAAGTCCTCAACCATGTGCAGCTGTGCCTGGGCAGCTGGGATCAGCAAAGAGCTGGGACCAACCCCAGACCCACTGAGGAGAGGAAGTGTGACCCCACAAAAGCCCCAGTAAGAGAGGGCAGCCAGCTGAAAGGTGAAGCAGGGGAGAGGGGAAGACCATTGTGGGTTGGAAGGAATGGGGTCCTTCCTGTTTGTGTTGAAAACCGTGCCAGTGTCAGCCACAGAAGAGAAGCCCAGGAGTTTGTAGGTAGCCACAGAGTCCTCCAGGCTTCACTCAGAAAAGAGATGATCCTATGCCCTGCCCAGTAAATAGGTGTTCAAATATAGGAGCTCCTCATTTTAGACCCATTCCTTTCCAAACTACAGATGAGTACAAATATGCTGCTGCTTTTAAAGTGTGGACTAGATAAACCATAGAAACAAAAAAGTTGCATTAAATATGAATATGATGATCTAGCACACTGCTTTAAATGTGATCCATATGCACAATCCAAATGAATTACCTTTGGCTTTCTTCAGTTATGAGAGTGAGTAAAATTTCAAATCCTCATTCATTTTGCTACTTCAGCCCTCCTCTTTTATTTAATTCAGAAACAGAACTGCACCTGTGCTGCAAGACATTTCATTTATTCCTTGATTCTGAAGGCATGAAATATCAGGAATCTTGGGGCATCAGACAGGCTTGGTAACATAGCTCAGTGATGAAGCAGCAAATGAGGGGGAGGACCTCTGCTCTGACCTCCCCACCCATTCTTGTACACACTGAAAATGGGTCCTCAAGGATGTAAAGGCCTGGCTACCTGAGTCACTCAGGCCATCCAAACACAGGCATGTCAGCAGTGAGAATGCCCTAGGCATTAATAAATCCTAACCTCACAACTCTCAGGATTGAACACAGACAAAAAAAAAACTTTGGCACTAGTTATTCCAGTCCTTCTAGCTAAGGCAAACCACCCAACCACAGAGGCCAGTCAGCCACATGGGCCCCAACCTCAAACCTTTCCTATGTGAGGGCTCTCAGGGCGCAGATTTCCCACTGGAAAGCAGTTGTCTTCTTCCAAATATAATGTGAAGGTTCTACTTTAATCATCCACCCTTTTATTATTATAGCTCAAGCTCTATACATACCAAGAGTACCACAACATTTTATGCAAAATATGCTGTCTAAAATAACTCTTCAACCAACCAAGGTGAAACCAGAAGGTAAAGAAAGGCTAGGCCAACATGTCAGTGTGAGGATGAGTTTTGTAAGCCAGTACCTATGGTGTTCACAGAGATGCATATACCAACCAAAACACTGGAGATATTTTGTTCCTACTTCCAGGCAACATACCCTGTGGCACTGGGCACAGGTGACTCCATCACCTGTCGCATCATTATGACTCTTACCATAGACACAGTCCACTCTAGACTCAGTTCACAGGCACTCCACCTAAGAAAGAAATGCCAGAGTCAGCAGTAGACGCAAACTACAGAAACAAAGCAAGTATGTGGAGCTGGTGGATACCAACCAGTGATAGATAGCCTTACTGCCAATACTATTTCACCTGCTCTCTACAACATACCAGCTTCATTCTGATTCACATGGACACTTTCATCATTTAATGTTATTATCATCCACTACTAGTTAACTACCTAGCAGTCTCGGGTCAGAATTATTACCCCCGAAAAAGAAACTTTTATTCAAGGTATCAAACTAAATAAAGCCAGTCAAATTTCCAACAGATTTTAGCCCTGGGCACTCCAGAATTTTGCCCCATGCATCTCTACATCTCCCCATCAGGTGTGTACATGAGACACAGAGGAATTCAGCTCTACTGTTCCCTGCCCAGACAGCTGCCTAACTATTGCCCTCTTTAGACAGATGGACCCAAGATGCGGTGAAGGCCCACTAACTGCCATGGGACCACCTGTGAGGCTGTAAACTCTGCTGATGCCCCTGAGCCCAGAGATCTCTGATATGCAGCCATGACCTCACTCCCCAGCTGGGCAGTGACCACCACAGAAACAAGTCCTGCAAACACCACTTGTGTGGTCCCTACCTCCCAGCTTCCCCAGCAGATCCAGTCGCAGCTCAGGTCCCAGTTCAGCTGTATGCTGTTGCGACACTAAGCACATCACCAAACCCAGACATGAGTTCCCAGCTGTAAAATAAAGCTACATCTGCTTGGCAACACTGAAAGTTTCAATCATAAAAATACTTTCAAAACAACAGCTCACTCTGCAAGGGTATACTTAAGATAAAAATCTCAAAATGGGACCTTGTCCTCTAAAAGGTAGCAACTGACTCTCAGCAATACTCTAGTAACAGATTAAGAAGCATACTTTGTGGTGTGACATCTGGGGACAGAAACCTTACACAGTCAAAATACTAGCAAGGATGTAAGAAAATGGACTTTCATTAATAAAATAAAGAAGCACACAATGAATTAATCATTTAGTTTAATTTTAAAAGCAAGCCAGTTATTCACAATAGAGCAAATCCATTTTATATTTACAATAAAAGCATATCACATATCTAACAACCTAGTGAGGCTATATTTTGCACCTCACCAATACAAATTACCAGATAAACATAGGAAATGATACTCTGGGACAGAAAATCAACATCTGAGTCAAAATCAGGGCTTCAGAGCTGAAAACTGTAAAAAACAATTTAGCAGTTGCTTATGTCAATAAAAATAAAGCACTGAAAATAAAGCCCTCTTTCTCAATCAAGAAGTCAGTTTACATTGTTATTTACAAATACACTGACATGTTTAAACTTTTTTATGGCAGAAGGATCAGGTTTTACCTTATTATCCCTGTATACTAGATATATGAGATGCACCATAAACTATTAAAAATATTTAATCACTACTCAATTTTCTTGTCTATAAAGTTATATAAATAATATTAAGTCATTCATCATACAATAAAGACCCCATCAACTAGGTTGAAATTAATGTTTGGCTCTAGTTGCTATACATACAGCCAGCCCCAAGGAAAGTGACACTAATCAACCATCAGACTCCAGACTCTTCCCCTAGTATGAGGCCAGACCAGCACATGGGAGTGGGATGCTGCTGGGAAATAGAACAAAAGGTGAAGGCTAGCCAGTGGGACAAGACACAAATGGCTCAAATTTAATCACAGTTCTCAGTCCTGTTTTAATTCTAGTATCATCACATATCAAAAATATTATCTTTGTCAAGTTATTAAAACCACTCCAAAAACATGTATCTTGTATATCTCACAAACACCCAGGAAAGAGAAGAATGGCTGTGAGCTACACATTATAGTATGGACAACAATGGAGTAGTGTAATATCAACTTGACCAAAAAAGAATCAATGCCTGGGGTCAGGTGCTGCCCTAAAGAGGTGGCTACTCAGAGGGCCTGAGCAAATCTAATGAGCCACTCATGCTTAAAACAAAACCCAAGCTTAAAACAATACTCAGGTACTTGATAAAATTAAATATGTCACTGTTAAAAATAACATTTAAAAAAAGAGTCAAAACTCCTAGGCAACAGCATCAGAAGTGACCAAGCAGCAGAAAAGACCATTTAATTATCTCATTAAAAGGATCTCCCTGACAAAATTATGACCATTGTAGACATATCTGTCAAGACAGACAGCATCTTCAGGCTGTGACACTCAAGGAAATGTGACAATTACACGTACATCTGCGGGTTAGAGGTACAGAACAAGGGTGGTAATCCAGACCTTCCTAGATGAACCCCTGCTCATTGTTAGTGCAAACCCATCAGATTGGTCATTCAGTTCATGTCAATTCATGACTGTTCACAGAGAAAGCCTAATGAGGACTTTCTGAGCAGTTGAAATCAACATGCTTTTCCTATGTACCCACTCGGGACAAAGGAGTCCCTGGCTAACAGACTCAGGAGTTTTGAAAACCACTAGTGATAGGGAAGGAAGCCAAGTAGAGCAGGCCAGAGGGTGAAAAGTATGGAAAGGAAAGCCCAGGAGTCAGGGTCACATCCCCCAGCTCAGGATGATGCGTTCCTGACATCTCAGCTTGCACAGCTCCATCTGCTGGCCTCAAGGCACCTTTGCACTGAGCTCTCCCTGCCTTTTTCATGTCCTGATGCCAAAAAAAGGCACTACCCCATTTTATAACAGACATAAAACTGGTAAGAGAGCCAGGAGCAAAACCAAACTCCCCAGACTGTTAATCTACCACCCAGTCCACCAAGCCCTTAACCTCACCCAAAGTGCATGGTGTCCCCAGTCCGAGAGAACTACTGTACTGAGAAAGGGTTTTTAAAGAGAAAAATGGCTTTCCATTGACTTATTCCTAAGACAGATGTCATACTTCCCAATAAATGCAAAGTCAAGCCTGGTGAGGGGGTTCTGCAGAGGCCCACACACCCGTGGGTTGCACCACATACCCGGGGCCAGCAGGTGCAGGAGGAAGGTGACATCCACAGTGCCTCCTGTCCAGGTGCAGGATCTGTGTGACACTGCCGGCACAACATTTGTCAGATTGCTACACAGACTGAAGGCTGAGTCTGCAGAGGAAAGGGGCCCTGAAGGAGCCCAGGTACAGGTGTCCATCATGTTCATGCACCTCGCTGATGTAGGTGACCACCTGCCCATCAGGATCATGCAGGCTTCTCCTGAAGGCACCACTATCGCTGAGCTCTAGGACAAGGCTATACCGGGGCACAAACTTCATTATTGTATCCTGACTGAACAGCTGAAAGGGAAGCACAGTGAGAGAAGAATTTACCTTTTTTTTTTTTTAAGAGTTTACCTTCTAAGAGAATGATGTGAAATCCAACCAGTTAAAAATGAAATAACATGTCAATACTGGAGTCACTACTTCATGTCACCAAATTCAAATTCAAATTCAATTTAACCAGTTTCAGTCTCCTACGTATGGCAGCTTTTACCTAATCACTCAGGAATCACTTACCAGCACTGTTGAGTAGTTTATCCATTAGATACTATCCCTTAAAGAAATGGTCTTGCAAGAAACAATCCATTTTATTATCTACCCAACTTCTTTGTTCCTATTCCCTTCACCTGTAAAATCTCTCACCTGATAGAGTTTTTCAGAATTTTCCATCAGCTAGATTGCTGCCCAATTCATGAATCACTAAATAAAGCCAGTAAGTTGTTGAACATTCACTCAGTTGTACTGTGGTTTAGAACAGACCCCAGAATTTTCTTATCACCTAGCTCAGCTCCTTCCAGTGAAAGAAACCACACATGGAAGAGCCAGATTAAACAGGCTCCCCACTGCCCACAGCAGGCCACAACTACTCCTGTCCCTGTGTACATCAGGCCAAGGAGCCTCCTATTCCTTGCATCCAAAGAGGCAGAGCTAACCCAGAATAGGACAACAACTAAACAGCTCTTGTGCTGTTGGTGGAACAGACACCAGACAGACCACAATGTACACACCCAAGTCTCACCAGGCAGACTTACAATGCATACATCTCCCAGGATGGCCTAGCTGAACAAAGAAAAACCCAAGTCATATCTGAGGAAGGTACAACACTGAAGCCAAGTCCTACAGTGGCTTGACAACAGAATTCCAGTCCAAAATCAGTACAGCCTAATGGAATAAATGCCAACTTCTTTGAAAAACTTTAAAATAACTCAAATGTGTACGGTAGAAATGAGGGAGATTTGAGAAACATAGTATGTTAAAATAAAAATAAAAGAGAGCAAGAAGTGTTAAATGAGGACGTCTCAATCATACAAGATGTAGCTGCTCTGCTGAAACCAGAGCAGAGGTCAGAGAAGAGGTGGCCACACCAAGCGGAGTGCCCTCTCGGTGCCCCTGGGTCAGCAACCACTGAGGGTGCTAAGCAGAGAAACTTGGAAGATGAGATAGACAATTTCTGGTCAAAGAGGATATAGAGAAGAAGTGATGACAAAGCACACAGCTGCATAAGACCGATGAATGAAAATTAAAAGGCAGGTTTCTACCTTTCAATACAAGGGAAAAAAGCCAAACAGCTACAAATATCCAGTGACTAATGTCCTACTCACTAGTAATATTCAAGTAAACATAAAAGTTGACTTTCTAGAAGGTTCTACAGCAACTGATCAAAGGTGGATTGCACTCTCACTATTACAGGAACATCTAAAAATATTCCACCAGCTTCCTGGGACCCATGTAAGTATTCCCCTTTCTGTTCTCTCCATCAAATCTCTGATATCGCATTAACAGTTTAACTAGTCAGTTTCCTAGAAAGCTCTCAAATCTCCACCTCTATTTCTGACCCCCAGTGCTAAATTCCTTACTGCCTGGAACCCAACTCCACTTGGACTTACTAAAACTGGTCAAATCTAAGAGACTGCCAGGTCAGGAGCCCCTGATGCCAGCTGCTGACTCCAGAAGCCCATCACTCACACATGGTCCCTTTCAATCCAAGCCCTGCAAGTCTAGCTCCAGAGTTCCATCACTGCTGTGTGCATACCACACCCACCCTGGGCTCTGCCACACCTGTCATGATCACTGCAGTCACTCCACATCAGACAGTTGAGCCTTGCTATGCTGTTCTACACATAACAACTGCAGTTACCTTTTAAAGACATGTCTGGGCCCTATATTAATCTCTCCCAAACAAATCAAATATGGGGTAAAGTAAGTGGAGGAATGGCAGTGACCCAGACAAGGACATCAGACTGAGCTGGGTGAGGGGACAGTCCATACTAGGAGAAGGAAGAGGGCAGTGGCATGGAACATCAGAACTACCTTACATCAGGTAAGGTAGTTCCCACAGGGGATTCCCTGAAATAGGCTGTCAAGGGCCAACTAGGGTGAGGGGATGTTCACCTTGGGGACATCTTGATGCAGAGTTCTTGAGGGTAAAGTACACCCCTGCATAGTCAAGAGACAGAAGGACAGCCCAATGTGGGTGTCAAAGTGCTAGCAGGGACCATGTGAGAGAAGACAATAGCTGTACATGGATAGTATGTAGGGAAACTGATCAAACAGGTAAATATAGGAAGGTTAATGTGGTCCAGGCTTTTCACTGTTAAGAGAAGGGAAGTATAAATATGGGGGAAAAACTAGAATAAAACCTGTGGGATTATCCTGGAACTAGAGACAGCAGCATTACTTATGGTTTTCAATAGTAGATAAAGTAGGTGTAAACTTTTGTGTATACATTGTCTATATGCATGTATACATTCTATACAGGTGTGTATTCCTCAGCTTTGTCTACTAGGGGACCTGGAAATAGAGACACCCTCAAAGCAGTGAGTACACTTGATCAGTTCTCCTCCAGAAGGAGCCAAGACTCTGTGGAGACAAGGCTAATCCTTGGGCTGATGCAGGGCAAAACAAGCAGAGTCAAGCAATGTGTAGTATCATAAAATATGGATGACAAGGACTATCAAAGGGTGCAAAGGGTGCCACACTACAGGGGATCCCACTGCCTCAGCTGAACAAGTTGAGTATCAAAATAAATAACGATAGCCATAGATTATAAACCCATTCAATACAATTGGCAACCAAGAGAGGGAAGTGATATTTACTTAGTTATAAGAAGCTTCCCCATGAAATATCTGTGATTTACAAAAGGAAAAGTGATTTCTCAGTGGAGTCTGGCCATCACTCTGCATTAGGTGGTCAGTCTGACCACTAGAACAGATGAGTTGATATCATGCACCTCCTTAGAGAAGGTGCTGCGAGCACAGCTGGCCTTCCTGCCAGTGACAGAACTGAATCTAATCATAGAGAACCACAGCCAGCCCAAATGGAGGGACAGTCTGCCACAGAACTGACCTGTCACCTTCAAAGAGAGGGAAAATAAGTAGCTGTTCAAGACTAAAGGAGAATAAAGGGATGGACAGACTGAACGCCACACTGACCCCATCTTATATAGGTCAGCCCTGGGGCAACTGGAGTCAATGACTGGGTTCTCTGCACTGCAGAGTGGCCATGAATCCACATGAATTCCCTGTCCCCATGGGTGGTTGTAAAGGAGACTATCCTTGTAAGAATCTTACAAAAAAGAGGAGGAGGAAAAAAAAAGAGAACTTACAGAAGTACCAAGGAGGGGATGATGGGGCATCAGGTCAGCAACTTACAGCCTTCTTGTTACTTTTCTTTAAATCTCATATTGTCTCAAAACTAGGGGTGGGGGGGAAGTTATCCTCAATAATTTCAACTACACTTTGTATAAAGCTTAACCTCCTTTCTGAGTCAACAAGACTTACAGTCCTCTCCTATTCTCTGCTCTTTCTCCACAATCTCTTGACCACAGTCACAAGTTCTTTCCTTTGCCAGGGAACCCCTGCTCTGCCAATGGGACACTTCTCACCACTCTGGGACTTCAGCTCTCTCCTCACTTATTCATTTGAATGGAACTTCTAAAGGCCTGTTGCATGCTAGCGACTGCCTAGGTGTTGAGGACAAAACAGTAAACTAAATACCTACTCTCATAGGGCATCTGTTCGATAGACCACCCAACAGACCACAACCCCGCTGTGGGAAAACTGGCAGGTAGAGGTGGAGCACTAACTATACTTGGCTTAGGACATTCTATACATAATCTCATTAAATTTTCTCAACACCTCATGAAATACAAATATTCTTATCACTTGACAGATGGAGAAACCGAGGCAGAAAGATCATAGCATGTGCCCAGGACACCACCACTTGTCTGTTTTTCCCCAAAAGCCCCCCTTTTCACCCACTCCACCATTCTGCCTCCTTCTGGACCCCAGTAGGAGCAGACACCTGGCTCTAAAGATAACAAGGCAAAGAGGAAGCCTAGTATTTCTAAATGCAGCTGACTTTCCACACAATGACCCACTGAACTCAGAACAACACTGAAGACTGTGGACCAGCCTGACAGGCACTGGACAGTACCTGGTACCTTCCCAGACCTCAGAGCACAAATATTTTAATACTTATTCAAATATTTGATATGAATCTTCAAGTATCTATCTACTTTTACTGAAGTAGAGCTTACAGTAAAAAGAAGTACCTCTATCAGGAAGTTACTCACTCACAGGGTGTGTCATGGAAGCCCCTGGAAAAATGGTAGGAGAGTGAATGTTTAAAGACTGTATCTGTGGCTGGCTACTTGTGAACATGGGTGATTTTTTTTTAACGGAAAAAAAGTTTGATGTGCTAAGAGGTCAAAAGGAAGAATTCTGGAAGGTTCAGGAAAAAAGATTCAGGAAGACAGAAGGGAATAAGGCAGAATGAAGACCTCATGGTTCAGGTGTGTCACAGACACAGAAGATACAACTGATAATATTTGAGGGATCCAGTGCTAAAGGGTCTAGTGAGAGGAGAATATTTAACATGGCCATCAAAGAGTGGTAAGAGCAAAACTGACAGCAGAGGAAATGTCCCAAAGAACCCTGAAGTTGACAAGAAAGATACCAAACAAGCAAGTCGGAAGAAAAGCATCAAAAGGTTTAAAGGTTTAAATTTACATTTCAGGCTGAAGGATAAAATGTATTCCAAAGAAGGCATTCTAAATATATAATACTTGCATGTATATAAATAATATGGCATATGTTATATATTACAAACCAAATTAAGATAAGCATATACTAATCAATATTACATGTAAAAAAAAGAATTTTTAGTACATAAAGGTTAAATAATTATAATGAGGTTCATTTTTACCTTTTTTTTTCTGGAATCTTAGTTATTACAGTTACCTTAAAAATCATCCTTTTAATAAAGGGTTTGTCAGATAAGAAATCCAGCATGGAAAATCCAGGATTGGCACGAATCGTCGACATGCCAACCCAATAGCCCCCGGAACTGCTGGGTCGGATGTTGTCTGGAAATCCAGGCAGATTCTCCACAAACAGATCAGCCCCTCCCTTCATTAGGCCAGACACGTAGAATCTGAAAAAGTCACCCAAGCGTCAATGAGCAGTAGAGCCTCAGCTACCAACTTAAGGAAAACTTGTGCTCAAGAACCTAACCAGTCTTAGTTCAACAAAATTTATGAAGTTATGTCCAACTTAAACAGCAGAGTAGCTAAAACAAGGTCATCAGAAGTTCTAGGTCCCATGATAAGTCCTAGAGGAGAGGAGACAGGAAAAATGGATCAGGATGTGCAGGCATCATTTAAATAAGACTCTCCCAGATTGTGCCTCTCAACAGACTGAGATGAGAAAAAGCAAATGCACACCTGAATGCACAAAGACTGCACTTCAGATTGTCACTAGACATCTCCATGCCCAGGCCAGCCTTGATTAGCTCAGCTGACACTTCCCGTACCTTCTTATCCTTGCCATGGTTGTCTCTGCCACCAGGACAAAGTCTTCCGCTGGAGAAAGCTGTACTCCATTAGGGAACCGCAATTGGTCCAGTAAGACCTTCACCTCCTTAGTCTCAGTGTCATATTCTAGTAGTCTGCATAGTAACAAAGCAAAGACTCACAAAAGGAATCCATGCCCCCCTTCTGGGGTGGAAATTGCTTCCCTTCCCAACTTCCAGGCAAGGATATGTCGTAGGAGACCAGTTCACATTGGAGCAACAGGGCTGCTGGTAGCCCTCTGTTTGAACTTAGTTGTAGGTTGATCTTGGGGGCCATTCCCATCCACACCAGAACCAGGTGACTCCACAATCAGATCTCTCCTTGACCCAGCAGTTAGCTTTAGCACCACAGAGGGCCACCACCATAGCTCCAGCTTCACATAAATCCCTGTCAGAGACACCTGCATTCCAGGCTGCCTATGAAGTCTTTCCTGGTGATCTAGATCACACCCTCAGATGAGCAAGCTGATTTAACTTTACCTCTTCAGAAAGAAAGCAAAAAGTTGTTGTATCACCAACTATTTCCAGAAGCCATCAAAGTTCTATCTTAAAAACTAAATATTCTCAGAAACACTCCAATGATTCTAGAAGTGAAAAGCTCTGCCACAGTCATCCTGCCCAACTGATGGCCTAACAGAGCAGACCTAAAATGAACACTCACCGTCCATCATCAGTTCCCTCCATAACCAGAAGTAGATAATCTCGTCTTTGCCATTTGCTGCTAGAATCTGTAAAATAAATCTTTTTCCCATCCCGGGTTACTGTAAGATCATTCACAAAGGACATTTTCCTCCCCTCAATGGGTGTCTCAGAGGACAGCAGCATTTTCACCTCACCTGAAGAAGGGAGAAATGGAGAGAGGGAGGGAAAGAACCTTTTCATTCTAGAACTTGTATCTCAATTATTTCATAAATATTAATGTCTACTGGTTTAAAAGAAAAAATTCAAATGAACTTCTTCATGTCCTATATCAAATTTACTCCTTATATAGAAAAAAAGCAAAACAAAAAACAGATTTTTTTGTTCTGTCACTGGCTAGGTAATACAATTTTTTAGGCTAATTTCATTAAAGGCAAAAACCTTCCACTACAGATAAGGAATTTTTTCTCTTGTTGAAACCAACAACATTTTTTTAGACTTTGTTAAGAGTTTCAGATAAAAGGCAATTTAGTTCTTGTCTGCTGCTTTACTTGAGAGAAATATAAAATGTACCAGTCATTTACTTTTAAATAAAGAAATAGCATCAATAGGAATTTTTTTTTAAATAATAGAAGGAACATTTACTGGGTACTAAATTCTGTCAATGCATAACCTCATTTATAAATTCCATTTATAATCTCACAATATTAGTACAAGGCAGCACTATTATCTCTCTATTTTTGGGTGAAGAAAGTGAGTGCTGAGAGGCCAAGGAACCTGCAGAGTCACACAGCAGCAAATGGCAGGTCCTGAGCCCCATGCACCCAACATCCTGATAACAAATGTGTATACAGCAAAAACATCTCCCACTGAAGCACATACAGCAAATACTCTAATACTGGTCAAGGGGATAGCACTGGTCAGGGGAAAAAAAAAACAGAAGAAGCTAGGGAAAAAGAAAGAACAAGAGATGGAAGAAAAGGAAAAAAGAGAAGCTGCAAGAAAACAAACAGAAAGACAAGACAGAGAGCGAGACAAGAAAACATAGAGAGGAGTTCAAACATTCTCAGAATGAGCCCCCTTGAAACCCTCTGCCTATAATACAAACACCAGAGGAAACTACAGTATTAACCAAATGCAATTATTTGAAGTTATATGGTAGTTACTACTAGGTGCTATTTTCAGGCAATGACTTCACTACTATTCAATGAGTAAGAAAATATTAGAGTATCCAGAAGACAGTATATAAAAATTTCTATTAAGTCCACTTATGTACATTTTGTTTAAAAGATTTGAAATCATGACAGAAGGAAATTAGGATACTGCCACATACGTGTCCAGGGATTTACTTCAAATAGTCCCTTGTATGCATCAACCACAAAAAGAGTTCCATTGGGCCCTGCCCGGACACCCAGGGGTCTCCCACAAGCAGGCTCATCGTCTCGAGTTTCTAGGAAAAGAAGTAGACAGAAATCAGTGGCTATTTCAAGATTTTACCTGTGCTCCCCTCGGTATCCAAGCCCTCACCCATCTCTTCATAAATATACATCATGCTGTATAGAACAAAAAAGACTGTGGCATTAGAAAGAGATCCACCATGTAAGTATTCCAGTCCGCAGAACTTATGAAGACAGCCCAGTGTGACAGGAGGGACCTTCTAAGAACCTGGACATAAGCACAGTAATGGGTACCCAAGAACCAGTACATCAGCACTATGAGACTTAAATGCTAACTCAGGGAACAGTATCAGGACCCAAGTCCAAAACCAGAATCCCCTAAAACCTCAGGGGCTCAAGTTTAAAGCCACAGCCTGACCTGAATATTGGAGTTTAGCCTGAATATTGAAACCTAGCCTGAATATTACGGGCTTCTAAAAGCAAGACAGCTTTCTCTCCACCTGACAGCTAAGAGTTAAATTTCACTCCTTAGATTAATTATCCTACTCCTCGGCCTACATTGCCTTTAAACCTGTGGTAAAACATATTTGCTGCAGAATGTTTGTGCAGGAAAATTACTGCAGGTGCTCACTGAAGCCATCTTTACTACAGGATGCTTACTGCAGGGTGTCCCACTGAGTGTTCATTGCAAGGTGCTTACCATAGGAATGCTTAAATATGCATACAGAGTACAAAAAGGCAGATCAAAGAACCAAATGTAGATCGCATCACATGTATTGGTCTAAGTGTCCACAAACAGAACGATACATTAAAAGTTATTCACTAAATAGCCAGGCATGGTGGCTCGTGCCTGTAAGCTTCAGCCTATGAAGTGGCTGGGGCTAGGGATCGCGGTTCGAGTCCCGCTCGGGGTAACACAGCGAGACCTAGTCCCAAAAAACAGCTGGGTGTGGTGGCTCACACCTGTAATCCCAGCTACCTGGGAAGCTGAGGCTGGGGACTGCTTGAGTCCGTGGTACCCTGGGCAACGTGAGCCTGCAGTTTCACGGGCAAAAATAGCAAGAACTAGTCTCAAAAAAAAAAGAAAAAGCTATTCACTAAATGCTACTAACAGTTACAACTTAGGAGACTGAGTTAACTGACATTCTTCTATTACTTTTGTATTGTACTGTACAATGAAATATTATTATTTTGACAAAAATATACTAGCTCTTAAAAAAATAACAATATGAAAAATAAAGTCTGTGGACTACCAGTTTTTAAACAGTGAAATTCTCCTAACAGATTTCTAAAATCTGACTTAATGATTTTCACTCTGAATGATACTTCTGACATTTTCTGCATAATTAATGCAGAAATTACATGTCAGCATCAAAGTAGTAACAGAACCAACTGCTTTTGTATTAACAATACTCTGACAATGCCTGTTAATCTTCTCCAAAGGTACCTCAAAAGTAAACACCAGCCTCCGCATACTAATGAGGAAACAGGTCCCATGAACTTGTGCTACCATGGCCACTGCCTACCTAGGAAAGTTTAGAGTACAGTCAGGTACCAACAGAACAAGGGGCCACACCATCAATGAAGTGTACCAATATGCCAGATAGGCTTCAATTGCCAGGGGGTAGGCATTCCCCTTCTTGTGAGGAGAAACCTGGCTTTGGAGAAACAATGTCACAAAAAGGGCCATTTGGCATATTTTTGAATGAATGGCAGAGACATACTTTACTCCCAAGGAATTGTTGCTGATGGGGGACTCTCAGTGACTTACTGCATGGGCCTGAACCAAATCGGACGACAGTCTCCACTTCACCATTTTCAAGTTTTAAGACCCAGCCATCTGCTGTACCAGTGAACAGCACATCTGTTTAAAAAGAAAAAAAAAAGAGAAGAGAATAAATAGGTTAGCCTATGAACTGTGACCATACCACCTTCTTCTATAACAGAAGTGGTTTGTTGGTTCTTTTTTCTTCATCTCCAGAGAGGAAGTGGCAATTCTGAATATGAATGAGAAGTGAAGAATAAGTGGGAATAGTCTTTAAATGAGCGACAATAAAAATAAAACAAGGTGGGCTTGGGCATCTGAATGTGGGCTTGAACCTAACACTGGAACAAAAGTGCAGAAGATACCAGTCAATGAAGAAAACCAAAGAATTTTCCACTCTCAAAATAGCAAGGACGAGATGGGCACAGTGGCTCGTGCCTATAAGCTTCAGCCTATGAAGCAGCTGGGGCTCGAGTCTCACTCGGGGCAACACAGCAAGACATAATCCCAAAAAAATAGCTGGGCATGGTGGCGTGTGCCTGTAACCCCAGCTACCTGGGAAGCTGAGGCTGAGGATTGCTTGAGTCTGTGGTACCCTGGGCAACATAAGCCTGCAGTTCCATGGGCAAAAATAGCGAGACCTAGTTTCAAAAAAAAAAAAAAATAGCAAGGACACCCTGCATTTAATGCTCCCATCAGCGTATGTTGCTGATGCTGATTAAAGCTAACTGAAAAGAAAGAATTTCTAAGAATCTCCTGAAGATAAAGTTAAAGTGCATTAAGTGCTCACCTTGGCTGCACATACATTGAAATTGGACTAATACAAAGGTTAGCATAAGCTTTCACAAGGATGACATGCAAAATGATGGAATGTTCTATATTTTTTAAATGTATATTGTAAACTCTGTGACAACTACTAAAAAAATGTAAGCATAATTGATGTGGTAAGAATAGAGAGAAAATGAAATCATACAAAGTGCCCATAAAAATGCCATATAAATAAAAAAGGCAAAAAGGCAAGTGAAAAATAAGGTAAGAGAAAAGAGGTATTAAACCAATATCAATTATTACTGTAAACGATGGTCTAAATACACCAATTAAAAGAGACTGTCAGAGTAAACCTAAAAACAAGACCAAATTATATGTTGTACAAAAAAAAAAAACTTTAAAGACACACGGGTGGGGTGGAGCTGGGATCAGCGGGCCCCACTGCTCATCTGAGCCCTGTGAAGAAGCAGGGTGCATTGTGCGTAGGGGGGAGGGGGAAGGGTTGTCCGCCACAGTCCCCTCTAGGTTTGCCTCCAACATGAGAGCCCCAACCAGGAATAATCTCTTAAGACAATATTATTCATCCACAGAAACCAAACGAGTGAGGTACTGGAGGAAAGTCCCTTAAAATGTGCCACCCGAGCAGGACTCAAAGGGAACAGGGCGAGTACCACACAGCACTGAACTGGGAGAACAAACAAAATACGATGTCTACAATGCCACAGAGGACCTGTGAACAGAAACCTAGCACAGAGAAGCTGTCAATAAGGGCACTGCACACCCTCTTTGCTTAGAGGGAAGATACCACTGAAAGCCGGGCATGGAGGCTTATGCCTGTAAGCTTCAGCCTATGAAGCGGCTGGAGCTAAGGATCGCGGTTTGAGTCCTGCTCAAGACAACACAGCGAGACCTAGTCCCAAATAGCTTGGTGTGGTGGCACAAACCTGTAATCCCAGCTACCTGGGAAGCTGAGTCAGGGGATTGCTTGAGTCTGTGGTACCTGCGGTAGCAACGGTAGCCTGCGGTTCCACAGGCAAAAATAGCGAGACCTAGTCGCAAAAAAAAAAAAAAAAAAAAAAAAAATGAGGCTTGCCGAATGGCAGTGGCCCCACAGCAAAGCCCCAAGGAGACCTACCATCAGCTGATGGCTGTCCCTTCAAGGATCTGCTCTTCCAAAACATAAGGCTGGGAGTCATGCCCCCAAAACCAAAGGCCTGAAGCATGACTGAAGGAGCAAAAAAATGTTGCAGAAACTGCGGAGATGAGACCCACTAAGAAACAAGAAGCAATCACACAAGCCAAAGGTGCTGCAATCTGCCTATGAAGGGCAAAAGCAGTACAGGAAAGATACACAGCATGCTATACCAAGTCCTGGGAAATCACACCCTCACCAAGGATAAGGAAATGGATTCAGAAAAGGAAAAAAAAAACTAAAGGGCTAAACATGGACAAACAACAAAAAGAAAGGAGGCAAAGTGACCAGGGGAGATATGGTGTGGGGGGGTAGTCCCATGGGAATCAGCAATTATACAATCATATAGTGTAAAATATCCAAAAATAAAATTTAAATAAATAAATAAACAAACAGACACACAACCATACATGACTCCACAGTATTTTAGCCATTAATGGACTACATATACCAAAGTGGTTCCAACAGGTTGTACCATACAGTCTGGGTGTCCAGTAGGCTATAGTATCTAGGTTTGTTTGTGTAACTAAACCATACAAAATTCATAAGATGAAACCGCCTAATGACAAATGTTTCAGAATGCATTCCTATTATGAAGGTACATATGACTGTGAATTAAAAATAAAGGGATGGCTAAAAAGCAATCATGGTAACACTAATTAAAAGAAAGCTGAATTATTTATTAATCTCAGACAGAGAACAACTTCAGAACAATAAACATTCTCAGGGGTAAAGAAGAGCATTAAATAATGATACTCTATATCACTAAAAAGACACTTCTCCAAATAAGAAATACAAACAGCCAACAGGCACATGAAAAAAATGCTCAGCCTCACTAGTAATCAGGGAAATGCAAGTCAAAACCACAATGAGATACCACCTTATACCAGTAAGAAAATGGCCCACATCAAAAAAACGGGTAACAACAAGTGCTGGCATGGAAGTGGAGAGAAAGGAACACTCTTACACTGCTGGTGGGAATGTAAACTGGTCCAGCCACTATGGAAAGCAGTGTGGAGGACTCTCAAACTAATGAAAATGGAACTATCATTTGACCCATCAATCACCCTTCTGGGAATCTACCCAAAGGAGACCTCAGTACTTATACAAAAGGACACCTGTACCTGGATGTTTATTGCAGTACTATGTATAATTGCAAAGACATGGAAACAACCCAAATGTCCCAAAACAGATGAATGGATGAAAAATATGTGGTATATATACACAATGGAATATTACTCATCAATTAAAAATGACAAATTTGATGAATTTGTGATAACATGGATGTACCTAAAAGAAATCACATTAGGAGAAACAAGTCAGAAAGAAAAAGACAGAAACCAAATGTTTTCACTAATACATGGGACATAGGAAAAACAAACAAAAGGTCAGGAGAAAAAGTCAAAGCAAGCTAACAACCGATCTAAAACATACAACTCAGTGTGTGGGAAGGGGGAGAGATGAGTGGAAGTGGTCAGGAAGAGGAGGTGGTGGGTGAACCCTGTAAAATGCAAAGATGTGAAATATATATATATAAAATATTTAAAAGTAAAAAGTAATAAATAAAAAATAAGAATAAAATAAATAAATAAAACATCTCTCTTTTCTCTCAGCCAGGTGATCAAAGATTTTAAAGGACAAAGACTTTAGATAATGGTGGGGTATATGGGTCTCTATGTTTATCTTGTTAAAAGACTGGGGTTTTGGACAAAGTTAGGGTAATTAGGGTTTTCTTATATTTTGTAGTAAATAATTAGAAAACCACTGTTAGAAATAAATAGTTCTTTTCACTTAAAAAAATAATGATATAGGTTCAATTCTCCAAGAAGACTTGAAAATTGTTAATGAATATGAAGCTAAGAACGAATCATATAAATCATGAAAAAAAAAAAAAAAACTATAGCTGTGTAAGACAAAAAATCCACAGTGAGAATTAGAAAAATCAGCATACCTCTATCACTGGAAAGATCCTACTGACCAAATCAGTAAAAAAACATAGTCACATTCAAACAACAATCAACTGAGGATAATTGACATCTACCAACTTTATTGACATCTACTTACTTTATCCAAGCACAACAGTTCACATGGAACTGAAACTGGGTGGCCCTAACCCCCCCCCCCCCCCCCCGG
>PVHY01010662.1:0-51049 GCA_004024945.1 Uropsilus gracilis
AAAAAAAAACCCTGTTAGAACTAATCAAATTGACCAAAGTTGCAGGATACAAAGTTGACAGTTAAAAAATCATTTGGAATTCTATTTACTGATAGCAAATTATCCAAAAAGGAAATTTAAAAAATCAATTCCATTTACAATAGCATGAGAAAGAATAAAATGTTTAGGAGTAAATTTAACAAAGAAGGTCAAAGACTGGATATATACATGTAAGAAAAGAAACAGGACCCTGCAGAATACATATATCTCAGTTCAAAATGGATTGAAGATCTAAACATAAGACATAAACTTCCTCAAAGGAAACCCTGGGGAAAGCTTGTTTTTGCAATGGTTTTGACAATGATTGTTGGGTTTGACACTCAAAGCAAAGACCACAAAACCAACAATATATCCAGGACTTGTCACATAACTTCCAGGCAAGAATCAATAGTCCTGCTAACCAGCACTTATATGTGCTAGATTCTATTCTAAGCATCATTTAATCCTCACAACAATCCTATGAGATAAGTGTTCTGATGATTCCTTTTTTATAGACAAGGATATAGAAGCAGAGTGTGGTTGAATAACTTGCCCAAGGTCACACAGCCAGCAATCAGAATTGAGGGAATGCTAACCCAAACAGCCTGGCACTCTGTGCTTAACCACAGCCTAAGACCAAGCTCATGTCTCCACTTTCCTGCTAGGGAGAGAAGAAATTACACACACACACACACACACACACACACAGAGCTACATTCTAACTCCAATCAGTCTCAGATTAAGAACAAGCATCAAATTCCTTCCCAAAGAAAGCAGGGAAGCCTTTTAACAGAAGGAATTAGCAAAATGGAAACTGATTCTCAGAAAGAAAAAAAACCTAGGAATCTGGTGGTCAAACAAACTTTAATCATGTTCAAGAAAAACATTTTCTAAAGTTGCCTAAGAAAAATACAGAATGTGCATTTTAAACAACAGCACAAGATACCAAAGCACATTTGAAATAATCACTAAATTTATGAGGGAAAAAAATAAGATCATTCCACTGATAGAAAGTAATGAAAAACAATCCTGAGACTTAGAGTTGAGTTCAAGTGTTTTGAGTACCTACCATAGCACATTATAAAATAAGTGTTCTATTCCCTAATAGACTCCTAAGAAATGATAATGCATGTGGTTTCTTACCATGAATAAAACAGCATTCTCAGGGAAGAAAAATACAGATAGACAGGGTCTAGAGAGATTTTGTTATCTTGTACTTCCAGAAAGGACTAGAGCATATCTAAATGTCTGTAGTAAAGACTGAATTAGAGGAAATCTATAATGAAGAAAATTCAAACAATGTGTTCTTGTGAGTAAATAGTAAACACCGCTTCAAGAATAAGCCAAGTGCCCGAATCCTGCTTTGATATAGAAATGATTTATGATCTGTGTTTCCACTTATATCACCAAACTCATCTCTGAAATGGCTCTAATAATATATGCTTAACTTATTTCACATAAGATTATAAGTTAATTAGTATTTATAAACCAGCTAGAGAGAGGTGGATTATCTTAATAATACTTTGCAGTATCATAACACCTCTTACCCAAGAAACTCAAGACTTTCCATACTAACAACATATTACATATGAACAACATACTTTGCTTTTCTGGATGAATTCATGAGAATAAAGGACAAAGAGTAACATTTTGACCAGGTCACATAAAGCCATTTACAAGCCTCTGAACATGAGCTGCATGCTTTAACTTACGACAAGTTGTTCTAAATAAGTCAGTGATCTGAGTTAGATCTATATTGTCTTAAAATATCTTTTGTCCAAAAAATTCATGTATTCTTGTCCACATATATTTCATATCTTTTAATGACAATAATATTGGATGGTTTTTAAAGTACTCAATGTCCACAACACTAAAAATTCTGTCAGAAAAAAAAATTACTCCTTCAAAGCTATCTAAACCCATGATCAGTTAACCAATCAATTTGTACCATTAAATGATAGAGACCTGACCCTGTTTGACATTTCCACTATATTATAATAATTTAAATAATTAACATTTACAATATGTTTGTGCCCTTCAGACAGTTTTATAGTCATTCATTATTGGAACTGCTCAACAATCATTTGAGTCTGTTCAACATTATTATTTTCATTTACCCAATAAGGAAATAAGGCACCGCCAGACAGGATAACTTCCCTTTGGCATCAAGGCAATGAATGAGAAGTGTTTACCTGTGACAACTAATCTACTTAGAGGACTATAATTACAGGTTTTTCAAGGTAGTGATGAAAACGTCTACTTAATAAATATTTTACTGCCCATTCATCAATATGAAGCTCACTTCTCAAAATACTTCATGATACCTTAAAAATACAAATAGAAGGTACAAAGTAATAAAGATATGTTTTAGGTAGGCAAAAGGACAATTTAGAGACTCAGAAATAAGTTGAATGGATGTTCCATTCCTGGTCTAAACCATAAACTCTCAACGCAAGTAGTTCTCAATGCTATATATTACTTTTAGCTAAATTGATAAGCAAAGTGCAGTAGACTTATTATTTCAATTTTCAATTATGTCAATGAAAGAACTCCCACTACCAAAATATTGCTTTATATCGAGATTGCCAGATCTTAATAAGAAATAAACACCATCTAAAACATAAATAACAGACACCCCATAAGCATTTGCAGCACAAAGGCAGTGGTCATTCTCATTGGAATTACTAATTACTAATTCTTTGATGGGGGGGGTGTCAAAAAGGTGGACATTTACTCATACTTAATTTTGACCTTCGAAACTATGATTTAGTTTCAGGCCACCTGGCACCCTTTTCATATACAAAGATATCCTTGGGCAGCTTTCCACCTTCAGACTGGACAGTAGTAAAATCACCCAATTGTGAAAAACAACAATTAAGATGCTAGTAATATTTTATTATAGTTCAGCCTCGTTAAAGCCTGAACGACCTAGTGAATCCTATAAAAGGCCAGTGGAGTTGACTTCTCTGCATGGTGAGCTTTGACTCTGCTCCTCTCTGAGAAAGAGCCACTCACTGTGCTCTGACCATGTCTTTCCGACTTCCCAGTGGGTGCAGGCGGGCAAGCTCACGTGCCAGTCCTGGCCGGTTGCCTGGTGGAGGAACAGGCTTGGCGGCCGGGAATGGGTGCAGTGGGTCCGGAGGGGGCAGTAGCTTTCCGGGTAGTCTGGGGGGCCTCTCTTCTGGAGCAAGTTTCTGTAATGGCAGTGGCGGCTTAGGAAGTGGCAACTGCGCGAGTTTCCTTGGAAATGAACATGGCCTCCTCTCCGGGAATGAGAAGATGACCATGCAGAACCTCAACGACCGCCTGGCCTCCTACCTAGACCACGTGCGAGCTCTGGAAGAAGCAAATGCGGATCTCGAGCAGAAAATCAAGGCTTGGTATGAGAAAAATGGACCTGGTTCTTCCCGAGGAGTCGATCATGACTATAGTAGATATTTTTCAGTCATTGAAGATCTTAAAAGTCAGGTAAGAAATATGAATTTGTATGCTTTTATTAAATAATTGGGTTTTTGAATTGCAGTAGCATTAGAATTTTTCCTATAGTATATTGCCACCCTAAGATAGCCACCAGCAAGTCACCCATAGTCTACCGCCACAGTTCATTGGGCCATCTTTCCTTCCTTCCCTTCCTTTCTTCTTTGCTCCTGACCTCCTGAATCCCTGCCCCCCACCACCACCACTCCCTTCCCCCTCCTTCACTCCTCCCTCCTTCGGCGGCTTCAGTTCCTGCTTTTTGATACAGACTTTGAGTTTGCTGTATCTGAATAGATAAAATGTGCTTAGCAAACCTACAAGACATAGCACAAACTTACTCTATACCCCCAACAAAAATGTGTATTATTCATCATTGAAAAGGGAATTGTCTCAAAATAGAAATCACTGCTTTGGTGACCTCATATTTAGCTCAAACTTTTTGATCTACAATAATCAAAGTATCCATGATTGGAACAATTTATACTTTGACTCTTAAGCTCTATTCATTTATTACCAGGGGGTTGGGGGGGGAAGATTCCTTTACTATTAAAAATAATATTAAAACGACTGTTGGGCTGGTTAACAAGATGAGAATCACTCTTAGATCATGACTTTCAGCACTTAACGTTTTGCACAATCTACCCTGTTCAGATTATTTCCTTGACCGCCTGTAATGCCAGCATCGTTCTGCAGAACGACAACGCCAGACTGACAGCTGATGACTTCAGGCTGAAGTAGGTGAAAATAAAGTGATGAGTTACAATGCAGGTAAAAATGCTACAGTTGCAGTCAGGAGCACGGTCTTGGCCTTAAAAACTAACCTGCTTTTATAAATGCAGACTAGCTCGCTGGGGAAGTTACATATGCCCTTCTGGAAAGAGCTAGCAGGACATTCACACACTATTCTTACTCAACTATTAAGCACAAAGAAACAACACCTCTGAGGTAAATTTTTTCAGAGCATTTTATTCATTCATTCATTCATTCATTCATTCATTCATTCTACATTATTCTCTACCCCGGAGTTCCCTCCGAGGTAATATTCATAAATCAGCAAGTAGCCTTGCGTTGAGTTGTCCTTGCCTTTACCATGCAAGAAGCTCCAGCGCGCACCCAGCACATCCTCTCCATCAGTGTATGACACGTCCAGGGAAGCAGTGCGCTGTGCCTGCCCCTGGTGACAGCGCTCAAGCGCCGGAATAACCTTTCAGGTATGAAAACGAGCTCGCCCTGCACCAGAGCGTGGAAGTTGACATCAACAGCCTCCACAGACTGTTGGAAGACCTGTCCCTCTGCACCACTGACCTGGAGATACAATCGGAAACGCTCAGTGAAGAGCTGATGTGCCTCAAAAACAATCACCAGGAGGTAAGGCGCGGCCAGATGCCCCTGCGCACTGTGCACAGCAGAGTGTGACAGGAAGTCACCGCTCACCCTTGATTGTGAATGCTGATTCCCTGTCCAGGAGATGAAGGCGCTGCAGTGCGCGGCCGGGGGGAACGTGAACGTGGAGATGAACGCGGCGCCCGGCGTGGACCTCACAGTCCTGCTCAACAACATGCGGGCGGAGTACGAGCACCTGGCCGAGCAGAACCGCAGGGACGCGGAGGCCTGGTTTAACGAGAAGGTAGGGCTCTGGCCACTCGCGTGCCCACAGTGTTCTGTGGAAGGCGGAGCTGCTCACTAACTCTTGTGACAATCACGCTCCAGAGCGCGTCCCTGCAACAGCAGATCTCTGACGACGAGGGCGCTGTTGCTGCAGCCAGGAGCGAGCTGATGGAACTGAAGCGCAACCTGCAAACCTCGGAAATCGAACTTCAGTCAGTCACCGCCGTGGTACGTGGGAATCGCCATTGATTCGAATGTGTGTGTCCACAATGGAATACACGTGGAACTAATTCCATGTCACTGAAAGTAGCAAATATATTAACTACACCTGAATATCAAAAATGAGTCCTTCTGACTCACCAACACCCAACACCCAAAATAAAGGGGGATTTTTTTTATTAATTGCACATGCATATATATACATATATATACATATATATATGCACACACATATATATATTACTTCACTGTCTACCCCAAGGTTCTCCTCCCATCACCTTGTCAACCGTAAATCACCTTTATCTCTTATGCCCTCCCCTCCCCCGATTTTACTCTCCCCTTCTCTTGCTCTATGCTTCAATTCTGTTGTCAGTTTTAAATTTTTCTTGTCTATTTGTTTGTTTTCCCTGTATCCCTCATGTAATTGAGATCATCCTTTATTTCTCTTTTTCTTTCTGGCTTATTTCTGCTAACCTGATTCCTTCTAGCTCCAACCATGTTGCTGAGAATGATGTGTCTTCTTTGATTGATGGATAATATTCCATCGTGTAGATACACCACATCTTCATAAAAGGTTTTTCCTTAACCTTGCTAATGCTGAGTTTTCATTCAAAATGATTTAGATCTCATCCAAAGATTCTTTCCACCCTGAGAATGTTTAAAATATGAGTCTGTCATTTATCACTTATACCTGCAAACCTCGCTTTGTTCTTCTTTCAGAAACATTCCTACGAATGCTCCCTGGATGAGACCAAAAGCAATTATTGCCTTCAGCTGCAGCAAATCCAGGCTCAGATTGGAGCAATGGAAGAGCAACTGCAGCAGATCCGAACAGAAACAGAAGGCCAGAAGCTGGAGCACCAGCAGCTCCTCGATATCAAAATATTCTTAGAGAAGGAAATTGAAACTTACTGCAAATTAATAGATGGAGAAGAAAGGTAAAAATGAACGCATGAAAAAATGAATGTCGCACCAAGTAAGTTTACTCAGTGTGCATGGATGCCACCATGATCTTCTGAGTCTTCCTACTCAAAAAACTATCTCCAGAGCTAATTCATTTGGAAATCCATTTCTGCCTGCAAGTGAAATGAAAACAGATACCAAAATCAAATTTCAAACCATGTCAAGTAATTGCCTCTGTCATCATACAGAGAATATTTAACCATAGAATGTTGAACAATTCCTGCTCTCCAGCTCAGGGAGAGAATTGCTACCTGTGATTTCAAGCTGAAGCACAGCTCATAATAACACACACCTGTTTTCTGATGATGTCATCAGTTACCCCATATGCACCCTATGTGAAGTGGGCTATTACATTTCCACTTGAAAGATGAACAGTAAAGATACAGGAAGACTTTAGTGAAGAGGCACCATAGCTTGTTAGCCAAGAGCCACAGCTCTGGGGTTGCAGGCCTAACTGCAACGGGGTATATTTCAGCACAGTGTTTAACCTCTTCCAACTCCTCGTTGGGGTTTCCTTGTTGATAAGATTGCAGACACCAGAACCACACTCAGCTGCTGTGCCTCATTATGTAGGCAAAGTGCTCAGGACAGGGGATTACACAAAAAATACACTTAGGGGGCAGCGACCATTCCCAAATGCTTGTTCAAGGTCAGGCCATGAGTCAGTGACATGCTCCTGGTCCAGCATCCCCCACAGCCTGTTCTCATAACAGCCTGCAGGCAGTCACACCCTCCTCTGAACAAAGTGCATCACACCACACCTTTTGCACTTCCCTTACAGTAACTTTTGTGTGTGCAGACTTTTTGCATGTATTCACTCTATGTCCAGCAGTATTAACTGCTGGGATCATAACTATGTAACACTATAGCACCAACCCCATGTCCTCCACACGGTGGGCACTCGAGACATGCACATTGACCAAATGATGTACTGGAAAATCAGAACAGGAACTGAAGGCCCTGGATGGCCAGATGAAAGGGATCACCAAGAAGCTTCTGAGGCTAAACATAACTGACGCTCCTCTTTTGCTGTATCCAACAAGACTAAGGTCTCTTAAAGAGAAACTTGAATCGCATGAAAACTGAAAAATGTTTATTCCAATATAGTTATTTGTGAGCTCCCTCATGAAAGAGTCAAAAAAGAAAAACCCCACAATTTACTCTTCTCTTCACAGAAAAGGCAAATCTCCCTTCTACAGATCAAAAGGACGTGTACCTCTAAGTTCTGAAAATCAAGTTACAGGTATAGACATTTTTCTTACTTGGTCTAACGCTTTTAAAGCCCAGCACTTGCATTAAGTCATTTATTTGTCAACAAAATAAAATTGTCTCTAAATAGTCTCAGGATAAATTGATGCTCAAAAGACAATAATAGTACTTGTTCCAGGCTATGCTTGCCTGATTGTTATGCTGTTTTTAGTCGTGCTTTCAAACACTTGTTGTTTGGAAAAGAGTGGGGACAGAAGACAGTTGTCCAAGACTTGCTAAGCACAGACTTTAAACGCACTGTGAAGCTTCACTTTACTACCAAGTGGCAAATACCACCCTTTCAATGTGACAAACTGTCTTTCAGCATATTAAGAAGGAGTAGTAAACTTCTTTTCCTTTTATTCTAGACTCAACAGAAGAAATTCTTGTCAAAACAGTGGTTGAGGAACTAGATCAGCTTGGCAATCTCCTCTCACTGAGAGTCCACTCTGTTGAAGAAAAATCCTCTAAAATAAGCAACATTACAATGGAGCAACGAGTGCCTTCTAAAACACCATAGTGAGAAGGGGGAGTTATTTCAAAAAAGAAAGTCTGCCTCTGCAACCTCCTGTTGTCAAATGATCTAAGGAAATCATTCATTTCTATTCTTCAAAATAAAAGGCTGGAATTAGTTTTCCTTCTCTTCCTTTGCTCTTGTTCTTTGCATCTAACCCTTCTCAGAAGTAAGACAATCTTGTTCTCTCTTTAGTTTTTGTATTTTGGGGTGCTTTTTTGCTGTCTCATTAAAATTTTTTCTGTTGCAAGTTATTTTGGATCAATGTGCTTCTGAATTTCCACCATTGATCTCAGTGGGACGGGACCACAGATATGGTAATAAAATTATATGTTTCTCAACACAGTCACTGTACTTCAATTAATTACAGGTTAAATTGGAAAAAAACACTGGGACTAATCTCTGCCTCAATCATGTTCCTGTTTAACTCTGCAAATGACTAGATTTCTTGGGGACTGACCTTCTGTGAATATAAAAGAAAATTATACCTGTTGATCACCGGGGAAAGAAAATTATACCTATTGACCACACTTCTAAAGGCTAGCTTGACTGGATGATCAACTAATGTTGGGTTGTTGCATCTAAATCAGGATGGCTATCTTTCCATTCACAATACATACATCTCTCTGCTTCTACTATGAGAGTAACAATAAATTTAGAACACTACTCAAGCCCAGAGAGGTTCCCAAACTTTCTTCTGTCCTCATGTACACAAGATCCTGCCTGATATCTTTACCAAAATTATTTTTGGAATGTGCAACTGGGGTTGAACAGAAAAGTTCTAGACTAGAATGTCTTATTCCATTTGAGGAGATGGGCTGGGGAAGATATTCTATAATAACCTGGATCATGAGAGGGCATCTCTAAAGGGTTTAACCAACTGGAATAAAGGCCATGTGGAATTCAAAGTGGCCCAAACTGTGGTCTGTAAACACTGAACTACACCATCTCTGGGTGCTGGGTCTCCCGAGATTGAATTTCCAATTCTTAAGGTAGTCTTGATCACCATAGTTTTCTATTCCCACACAAAGGAGTTAGACTCAACCCAGAGACAGTTTCTTGAGAGGCAGATGCAGACAAAAGCTACCTTTTTTCAATATCTCCTTAGTATGAATGACCCAAGTAATGGAGATGGAAACCAATTAGATTGAGTTATGTTAATACTTTGAATGGCAGGACCATAATGACAATATCTTACCTTTGAGTGTACTTTATCTCACTTTCCATGAATTAATCAATTTAATCTTCACAAAACCTGATGGAGTGGGTGTTTTGTATTATTTTTTTTATTACATATGAGGACATATCCATTCAAAGAAATTAGTCCTCCCAGCATGACTGATGAAGGGTGGGGCCCAGATCCAATCCAGACCTCCTTTTCCCACATGGTGAGCAGAGTTCCATTAACAGAGACAAAAATCAACATGACATAGGAATTTCATCAACCACATTCTGTTTTCACACTACAATTCCATTGCTACCCAAGGGGAACCATAATCAGGCAACTCTTTGTGAGCATTATCAGCATCAACAGAAGGAGTATGGCTTGTTATGTGAAGACATGGTCATTTCCCCTTCATCTGTTACCCATCTCCAGCTCTTCACCGGCAACAACCTTCTTAGCAGCAAATTTCTCTGTGGATCAAAACCTGCTCACTAGGCAACCCGCTCATCTAGGCTAACTTCACTCATGATGCTTCATGTCTAGCTCATTCTGAGCAGTGGGTTCATCCAGGAACTGGAGGACTAGTCACAATCTTATCAACACAATTGGATCATACGTCATCTTAACCACAATATTGGTCCCCCTTTCTCTGATGACCCTCAGTAATAGTCACTCCTTGTTCAATGGAGTTCAGATTCTTTCCAAGTCCATTCTGACCAATTTATGTTTTTCTGTGTCCTCCCTCTCCAGCTTAAACAGAGAGGCTTGCCTAGCTAAATTGTCTATGTAAGCATAAACCATGATTCTAAAATGTGTGTTTAGCTAACAATTTTACTTCCTGAGGACTGAAAAATTCACAGACCCAGTCTCATTTCTAAGGAGTCGGTTTTTGCCAAAGATAAAAATAAAATGAAAGATTGTCACCAACAATTGACAAATCCCCCAAAAATATGTGCATTGGGTACCCTTCATCGTTAACCACCACACCTTATTCAGGTACACCTTGACTAGACAAAACACATCCCAGACATTTCCCTTCTGGGTCCTTGGGAACAAACATTTTATAGAACTGCCTGGGAAGATACTGTCATACAAGGTAAGGACCAAGGATATAAGAAAATGTTGTAGTTCATGGTAAACCTTGAACTCATGAGTCAGGCAGGATTCTCCATCTTCAATCCTACAAAGACAGTAAAAAAAAAAAAAAAAAAACTTCAGGAAAGATGCAACAGTATGTGCTGGTTAGAACAGCCTGAGGCCATCTGGAAGGCCATATTTTGTCTCTGATTCAGTTATTTAACATCTTCCCTGAGGCCCTGAGGCTGACCAGTCACACTCTTGAATGCAACCAAATCAAGGTTCTATCCAATCATGGTACTGAGAACACCTGCCATGTTCCAAAAGCATCAGTGTACTTAGCATGTGGGTGCTGCTCCTGACCCCCACTAAATATAGCTTAATGAATGAAAAAGGTATAAAACCACAAAGATAAAAAGAATAAAAGAAGGGACACAGGTAGATAGAAAAACTGATAATTTTTGCAAGAAAGAAAATAGGTAGAGAAAGTCTATCCTGAAATCAGTACCTAATTAAACTAATAGTCACCCCCTATTTCCTCCTGTCTCTGACCCTTGACAACCTCTTTCTAATTTCTGTGCCCATGAATTTCACTACTGTCAGCATCTCATTTAAACATAATCATACATTATTTGTCCTTTTTTGAGGCTGGCTGTTTCACCTAATGTAATGTCCTCAAGACCCATCCAGTGAATAGTGTGTAGAACCTTCTTTTAAGTTTCAGCTCTGAATCATTACAAATCACATCTGTACATACAATAGCAAGTTCACCTCTGAAAGCTTCTTTTCCCTTTAAAATTAATATATATCTTTCAGGGAGTTGATTTGAGAGTATATAATGATTTCATTCTTCATCAATCTTTCTATTTACTTACTTCTGTCACTATGGAGATGATATTTAGCAGGTTATAAGCCATTTCTAACATGATTTTGATGTTCAAATTATCCCCTACTTGACCAGTGGAATCCTCCTCAAACTGGTTTCTGCATTTGACATATTTTCATTATTTTTCAGGCATTTACTTACTTCTTGACATAATACAATCATTCCAAGTATGTCCTACATTCTCCCTGCATCAACCCTGGGATCAGCCATTTCTGCAAAGCATCCTGGTTCCTTTTCATGGAGGATTTTTAAATCCTTTGAATGTTCTTTAGGAACCAGGAACTGGATGCTAGGAATGCTCATTGTTACTGAACTGGTGCTAATCTCAGAACTCACAGTGGACAGAGCCAAGGAAGACTGGAGAGAAGTCAGGTGATAGATAGATAGATAGATAGATAGATAGATAGATAGATAGATAGATAGATAGATAGATAGATAGATAGATAGATAGATAGATAGCTTGACCACACTACATTAATTTATATTATACATAAAATAGATGTATCCACATAATTGCATCTATATGTTCATATTTACATACACATGCAAATATATATATTTATTTATTTACACTTATATAAAGGCATAACTTTATTCCAACAATCTAATTCCAATCCAACACAGAATCCAGAGACTTTGTCTCCATATCTGTAGCTCCTTTCTCTGACAGTGGCACACCTGGCTCTCATTAGCTTTAAAGCAGTTACTTATTTGATCAATACCTGATGTGACCCTGACCTCCACTGCCCCTCCCTGCCACTCACAGACTCAACCCCATGCACACATAGGGATGTCCTCCTCATCCTACCCACCTAGATCTACCTAATGCATTTTGGACTGAATCATTCAAGAAGGGAAAGGGCGGAGGGGGGAAAGAGAGAAAGAAAGGAAAAGAATATCCTCATAACTATAAGCCCATCATTCCATATCTGGTACATAGTGTTTGTTGAGCCATGGAGCCCAAAAGACAAAAAAGCAGCAAGTCCCAGACACTTGACGTACTTCTATAACCCAAGTGTATAGAGTGACTGGCCATGGTAGATACTTAATAAATATTTGTTAAAGAAATGAATACATGAATCAGTATGTTCACAATAGTCTCACATCATAAACACTCACGGAGATTTTGACTATAGCTAATTTCCAGATTTCTCCCCAAAAACGTCCACCATGTTTAGGATGTTAAACAAACAGCTGTGCAGCCACGCCTTGTAAATAGTTTCACCAAAGCTATGCCAAAATGAAGTAGAAACAGGTGAAATATTCCCTTCCAGGCTTGCTCCAAATTTTGTAGGGTCAGGAATAAGTTAATGTCCTTCTCAACTCTGCAGTACACACCAGCAATTAGGGGGTGTGTTCCTAATTACCAAAATGGATAAGAGAAGACAACTATCCCCAGACATAAGTTAAGTGTCAACAAAAACGATGCATGTCAGCCAAAAAGGAAGTCAACTTCCTACTGGAAACAGTGACTGGACCGGTGATGGAAAGACGAGGTTGGAGAGACAATGGTCACTGCTCTGTTCCTTACATGAAAAGAACCTGGAAACAAAAGCAGAAAAGATCTCAGAAACATTAAAGTCCACCTTGGCAGGATAGCCCAAAACCATGACGCCAGATTTTTACCAAGTGCTGCAGACTGATGAGTTTTATCTTCCAAGGATGGAAGTGGAGAGTGACTCACAGGCAATTTAAGAATGCAATCGGAACCTGAAGTTGCTCCACCCAGGCCCATCTCTGAGATAACCAGCAACCCCAGGGCAACGGCCCTCCTACGGGAGTGAGCCCTGCAAAGTTAGTTACTAATTAGGAAAAATCATCCAATTACACTAACTTGCTGAGGCTGGCAAGCCATGTTTTACTCAAGGTAGGCAGAATTCCATCCAGAGCTCACTGGAGAACTGTCTATAAAAAGGCAAACAAAAGCGTGGCGACAAGAAGGTGCTCACTCAATCTCACACGCACAGCTCCGCGACACCCCTCGGACACCATGTCTCTTCGACTTTCCACCGGATCCAGGAGAACCTGCACCCGCCCCACCACAGGATCGCTTAGGCTTTCCGGGGGAGCCAGTTTTGGGGCTGGCAATGCTTGCGGCGTGCCTGGGATTGGAAGTGGCTTTTCCTGTGCCTTCGGAGGCAGCTCCCTGGGAGGAAATGGGGCAAGCAGTTCCTGCTCCAGCTTCACTGTGAATGAGGGCGGCCTTCTCTCCGGCAACGAGAAGGTGACCATGCAAAACCTCAACGACCGCCTGGCTTCCTACCTGGACAACGTGCGCGCCCTGGAGGAGGCCAACGCCGACCTGGAACAGAAGATCAAGGGCTGGTATGAGAAGTTTGGGCCAGGTTCCTGCCGTGGTCTTGATCACGACTACAGCAGATACTTCCCAATCATTGAGGATCTTAAGAATCAGGTAAGAAATTATACTTCACAATCATTTCTATGTGCTTTTGTTTCTCGGTGTTCTTTTCCTTTCTTCACTAAGTATAACATATTTCTTCTCCTGCTTATACTGCCTTAAAGGGAATTTCAGTTTAGCCCTGGAAATGAGCAGTAAGTAGATTCAGAGGGTTAAGCTCATCTAGTACCTCACCACTACCCAAGGCCTATATTAATTTTGAGTCTTTTCATTTCCTGATCTAGAAGCACTTTGCTTTTTATTGATTGAGATAAATTGTTTTTTTAAAAAGGCCAAATTTCCCATTTCTAGATCATCACCTCCACCACCAGCAATGCTAATGCTGTTCTGCAGATCGATAATGCCAGGCTGACAGCTGATGATTTCAGGCTCAAGTAAGTCCTTTTACAAATGAAGACTCCACAGCACTTCCTGTGAAGTGTTACACTGAATTTACTATTTTTATATTCCTCCATGAAAGATAGCCAGATTTTTTTCCAAACACGTAAAGCATTCAGATTTTGAGTAAAGAGTTATCACTTTTGTATGCTTTGGCTATAAAATATAAATTGTGGACAGTTCATATGAATGGTATCCAATATCATAATTCTTCTGTCCAAGAAATATATCAAAATAAAGAAAATATTGATTGTAATACAGTGAACTTTAAGCATGAGACTGGTGGTTGAATCTGCCACCATAAAATTCCACCAGAATTCTAGCTTTGGTCATTGACTGGTGACCATTTCTCCAATCACATGACAAACTTAAACATCATTAACACTCTCTCAGGTATGAAAATGAGCTGGCTCTTCATCAAAGTGTGGAAGCCGATGTCAATGGGTTGCGCAGAGTCCTGGATGAAATAACCTTGTGCAAGACCGACCTGGAGATTCAGTATGAAACCCTGACGGAAGAGATGACTTACCTCAAAAAGAACCACAAAGAGGTAAGAACTACACAGCACTGTCAAACACGCTCCAGCTGACAGGGTGATGTGCTTGACTTCTTAAATAAGATATTGGCATCAAAGCAAGCCACATGTTGCTGTTGGGCAATCTGTGTGCTCATCAAAGCTGAGATGTGATGTAAAAATAAGGTATGTTCTGGATTTTGAAGATTCAATCTTAAAAGTATGTAAAATTTTCCTTAATTTTTATGTAGATGGCATGTTGAAATAATATTTGAAGTATGTCAGATTAAATAAAATATGGGAAGGAAGGAAGGAAGGAAGGAAGGAAGGAAGGAAGGAAGGAAGGATGGAAGGAAGGATGGAAGGAAGGATGGAAGGAAGGATGGAAGGAAGGAAGGAAGGAAGGAAGGAAGGAAGGAAGGAAGGAAGGAAGGAAGGAAGGAAGGATGGAAGGAAGGAAGGATGGAAGGATGGGGGAAAATTGGCACTAGAGACCCTTGTCAGTCAGCAGTGGAGCCTGAATGTCTTTTGAAGTGGCCAAGTACTGCAAGAGGACACCCTTGCCCTCGCATCAAGTTTCCCATGGGAAAGAAAAGGACTCCTGTATTCTAGACCTATCAGAGTTACCAGAGCAGTGTTTTTGGCTAGGCAATTATAGCCAAGTTTAAAAGGTGCACTTAGAAGATAGCATCTAATTAGATCAAATGAATAGACTTTAAGGATGTCTTGAGAAAATGAGATCTAATTTCCAATAATGGAAGATTTAAAACATACACTGACTTCATATACTTATAGAGTATAAACACTTCATGCATAATCTTAATAGATAGAGCTCTCTAAAAGTAATAGAACTGAAATTGGCTGTTGGATTGAAATGTACTCCTCCAAATATGGAGTACACTTCTAGAGTAGTCACCTTTGGGAGCTAGGTTCAAATTCAAATCACATAGCCACTACTCCTTTTAGGACCAGTGTTCTTTTGAGAAAAACCTTTTATCCTTTGAAATAAATCTCATTTTTACATAGCTAAATGGCATCTATGGTCCAGCCATATGCATAAAGCAGGAGATGGAGCTAAGAAGGCCCCTTGATGAGGTCATTGTAGATACAGCTACCTGCAGGGCAACATCTGTGCAGGTCTGTGCATTCAAGTATGATTGCAGTCCACAGATATTAGATTTCTGGATGACTGGGATGTGGGTGCTTTTTTTTCAAGCTCCCTTTGGAAGCATGCCTGCGTGCATCTTTTTATCTTTTTCTTGAACAAGGAACGTTTTCACTAAATCCTCAGATCTAGAGCTAGACAGGGTACAGCAACCTCCAGTGAGAGAGAATGATAAAATGATCTGTGAACTTGGAGCTGTAAGGAAAGGAGGTCTCTGTTACAATCTTGAGGAGCAAGCCAGGGCATGGGACACAGGAGGGGTGGAGATTTCTGCAGCAGAGACCTAAGCTGTGCTGCGTTACTCTGGATGCCATCCGCCATCTTAGCACTGCCTCACTGCATCCCAGCTACACCCAGTTCCAATGAAATAATATGCAGACTCAACGCCAACTCCTGTAGTAACAATTACAACAGCTAACATTTCCGTGCAGGGCAGTATTCTTAGGTCTTATTACTGGTAATTCATTCGCATCTTCCAACAACCAAGAGAAAGCTATTTTTAACCACAATTTCAAATATGAAAATTGGGATTCACAGAAGTCTCCCCAAATTCACCCAAGCCCTAGAAGGCAAAACCAGAATTCACACAGAGATGATGTCTGGCCCAACACTGTAGTGTTCCTGTGTGAGTCTAAGGGCTTAATAGACAGGACTCTTTAAAGAGTGATGTTCCTTTCTTAACTATAAACACACAACCTCTGCCTGACTGTTTACAATGATCTCAGCTGTTCGGGATTATACAGCCCCAGCCCTTTGACCATGGCCATGTGCCCTCCGTTGATAGCTGAGTCCAGAAAGTATCAAAGCTGGTCTCCTAAGTGGAATAAAGACCAGACCACTGAGGTGGAGACATTTCAGCTGCACCTGAATAGAGTAAGGATGACGGGCAACACATTGTAAATAGTTTAAGAATTTTCACATGGAAAAGGAATTCAGACTTTCTGGCCCTGAAAAGCTAAAATCGATTCATTGGCTCTTTAGGAGCAGGAATTTGGGACTCGAAAGTCATGTCAGTACAGATAATACAAAGGCAGCGTGAAGGGAGAATAGGAAGGGGAGACAGCTCACGGCTGAGCTCAGAAGCTACAGCCCCACGAATGCGAAGAGCTCTTCCCAAGCTGAGTCACGGCTCTGCGCGAACCCTGCACCGCTGAGCTGAGCTAAGCCTTTTCTCTCTCCAGGAAATGCAAGTGCTGCAGTGCGCGGCCGGCGGCAACGTGAACGTGGAGATGAACGCGGCACCCGGCGTGGACCTCACGGTCCTGCTCAACAACATGCGGGCGGAGTACGAAGACCTGGCCGAGCAGAACCGCAGGGACGCGGAGGCCTGGTTCAACGAGAAGGCGAGTCTCAGCCACAAACAGCCCCGCTGCCCGAGAGGATGTTCACAAAACTAAGCTTTGCCTCTTGCCCCTTTCAGAGCGCTTCGCTGCAGCAGCAGATCTCCGAGGACGTGGGGGCCACGACCTCAGCCCGCAACGAGCTGACCGAATTGAAGCGCACCCTCCAAACCATAGAAATCGAACTTCAGTCTCTATTAGCCACGGTAGGAGAATGACCATTTCTAATGGTCTCCTAGGTCATCACTTTACCTACGTGCCTGTGGTTTTAAGGCCCGGAAGAGTGTTGAGAATGTAGCCATTCATTTTATAGGTACTTAAAACTTAAGGGAAGAAGAGCACCTTATAAAGAACAGCTAACATAACAACATTGATATCTTGATGCTTACTTTATTGTTTATTATTTTAATATTTTAATTATTTATTATTATTAAATATAAGCAGTTTTGTTAGAAGTAGTGTCATGAGCTGGGCATGGTGGCATGTGCCTGTAAGCAACAGCCTATAGAGTCACGACTGGGACTGGGGATCGTGGATTGAGTTCCACCCAGGGCAACACAGCGAGACCTAGTTCCAAAAAAATTGCTGGGCGTGGTGGTGCATGTCTGTAATCCCAGCTACCTGAGAAGCTGAGGCTGGGGATTGCTTGAGTCCGTGGTACCACAGGCAATGTGAGCCTGCAGGTCCACAGGCAAAAATAGTGAGACCTAGTCTCAAAAAAAAGGTAGTGTCATGGTCTTCTTATAGACATTATAAGATTATAAGATGACATTATAAGATATAATGTCAGTTATAGACATTAACAGGGTGGATCATAGAAGCAAGTTTCTGTACACCTGTATGTGCATCTCAGGTTCTCTGCTGTTTCCTAACAGAAACACTCCCTGGAGTGCTCCCTGACCGAGACCGAAGGCAACTACTGTGCTCAGCTCGCCCAGATCCAGGCCCAGATCGGGGCCCTGGAGGAACAGTTGCACCAGGTCAGAACTGAGACTGAGGGTCAGAAACTGGAGTACGAGCAGCTGCTGGACATCAAGGTCCACCTGGAGAAGGAAATCGAGACCTACTGCCTCCTCATCGGTGGAGATGATGGGTAGGTAAAATAACTATGGGGATGATGTCATGCTCTGGACTGGAAAGTGAGCATAAAACTATCGGACTACATTTATTACCGTGAGTGCTAAACCTGAAATAGAAGGCACTATCGCCAGCTATCAGTTAACAGCATCTTGTAAAACCAACAGGCGGTAAGTTCTGTATTTAAGGTTTGCGAATAGGTGACTATTCACGATGCTAACACCGAGTAGTTTCAGCTGTAAAAGTCACTGAAAAAATTGTCCATAAACAACTAAGGAATATAGGTCATGAATCTAGAATTGAAGGTCTTCGCTCTAAATCCTCCTCTTTTGTGATGGTCTCAATAACACTGTTCCTAGGGCCTGCAAGTCTGGAGGCTACAAGTCCAAAGACTATGGATCTGGAAGCGTGGGGAGTCAAGTCAAAGGTAACTAAAATGAAGTTCTGTGTCTGCACAGTTGCACTATATCTTAGTGTGCAGCTTAGTCACTTTTGTATTCCCAAACATGATATTCCCAGACCACAGATATGTATATCAGTGTGTGTGAGTCTGTTTTTAGTGATGTGTGCTAAATTTAAAGCCATTGGTCACTGTGTTTTTAACTCACCAACAAATCAAAACTCACCCCAGAAAAGTATTTGTGCTACAACTTTAGTCCATCTAATATAAAATTCCTCTTACTCCCTTTGTTGCAACAGTTTCTTATTCATCTGTTTTTCAATTTTTTGTGGTAAAACACACAGGACAAAACTTACAGTCTTAACCATTTTAAGGCTACAGCTCAGTGACATTAAGTACTTTCTGTGTTGAGTGGCCATCACCACCATCCAGCTCTAGGACTCTTTCCATCTGGCAAGTCCAAAACTCTATATACATGAAACAGTGACTCTCATTCTCTCCTCCCCTGGTCCCTGGCATCCACCATTCCACTTTCTCACTCAATGAATTTGATGGCTCTAGCAATTTCATATAAGTAGGATTGTATAAAACTTGTCTTTTTGTGACTAATTTCACATAGCATAAATATCTTCAAGATTCATCCCTGATGTAGCCTGTGTTAGATTTCCTTCCTTTTTAAAGCTAAGTAATATTCCACTGTGTACACACACCCTATTTTGTTTCTCCATATTTGTTGATGGGTGTGTGGATTGTTTCCACATTTCAGCTATTGCGATCTTATGTATCATTTTTCAACTCTCTCCTTTCAAATTTTAATTTTTAGATCCAATCAAAGCCATAGTTGTTAAGAAAGTTCTTGAAGAAGTAGACCAACGCAGCAAGATTCTTACCACCAGGCTCCACTCTTTGGAAGAGAAATCTCAAAGCAATTAATTCAGGATAAGAACAATATATGCCAAATGCTCTCTGAGAAGGGAAAGCACTATATATCTGTCTGGAAAAAAGAAATCTAAGAAAAATATCTGTCCTGTTATCTTTCTATTACTGAGCATAATTTCTGTCTGAGTAGTCAATAGCAGTATCTGCCATTCATCTGGAAGTATGTCACATACATATAGAAGACTCATTTGGTTACCTGTAGAAATTATTGTCAATTCTTTGTATTCAATAAACCTTCTTCCTTTAGCAAGTTATCACTGGTAATAGTGTCTTATTTTTAAAATACCCCTGCCCATGGTGCAGCTATAAGAATACATAACAGCTTTTGAAATGCATGAAAATTCTAAAACTCTTTCAAAAAGTAATCAATGATTTCTCCTAAATTTTCATGGGGTTTCATAATTCAAAATGAGACAAATTCAGAAGAAATAAGAATATTTCCACTTCACTCTCTAATCTGCCATATGTTGACATAATAGCCAAAATGTATACACATCAAGTTCTTCTGTAAGATGTGGGCAATTATAGTACTTCTCTCAAATATTTATGGGAAATATGCATATAAGACATACATGTTAAGTTGTTGAATGAATAAGAAATGGGTTTGAAAAAATAACAAATGTAAATTTCTAGATATGATAATAAGAAGTGAAGTTTAAAATGTCAATGTTTAGATATAGTTGTAGACCAGACAGAGAGAATTAGTAAATTGTTAAGTTCTGAAGAAATCACCTAGTGTGTGTGAGAGAGAGATCCTATTGTTCATATGACATGAAGACAAAAACATAAAGCAACAAAAGAAGACCAAATGTGTACTGAGATTAAGAGACATGGAGAAATAAGTCAGACAGTACTATAAAAATGACATACAAATTTGACCAAGTTCCACAACAATGGGAAATCCACACACTCAACAAACATATGAAAAGATATCCAACTTCATGCATCAGCCAAGAAATGCAGACTGTGAGATTCCATTTCACAGTCCCCAACTTGGCAAGTATCAAAAAGTCATTATGATATCAAGTGTCAGTGAGGAGATGGCAGGACAGAAACTCCCCTATCCTCATGGAATCATAAACAATCACTTTGAAAAATTCCTTCATCTCACAAAGCTAGATGCATCCATATTCCATAGTTCCAAAACTTCACTCTTAGGTTTAAAGATTCCAGAGAACCTTAACCATGTAAACGAGGCAATTCCCAAGCATGCTCATAGCAACATTGCTCTTAGTAGTGAAATGCTAGAAACAACCCAGATAAGGGCATCATCAGTTGGATGGGTAAATAAAATGAGCTTTGTTCATCCTGTGGAATATCAACAAACACTGAAACATAACCAGCTATCACCCAGATGGTGGCGCTGTGATATGCCACCCATGTCCCCCTTCAGTGGGGGAGTTCTCATCGAGTACTGGCAGCAGATCAATCTCAGCCCTCAGTCTTCCAGAGCTGCAGAAAGTCACCTCACCCAAGGTCATGCTGTCTCGGGCCCATGCATAATGAGTAATCAGAGTAGAAAAGACTGGAAATCTCTGTCCAACACAGGGTAATACTGAGTAGATCTCTAGAGCTCATCTCCCCCATGCCTATCTTGGTTTCCTTCCTCTCTTCCACAGGTACTAATTCTAAGAGCAGTCTTTAATAAGCACCTTGCACATGAACTTGTCTCTTAGTCTGCTTCCCAGAGAACCCAGCCTGCAACCACCACCTACCTGCATCAACAAGAATGAATCACAGAGACAGGGCAGATGAAGGAAGTGAGCCCCAGGGGAGAATGGGGGCACGGTTCCCTTTGCATAAAGTTCCAAACAGAAAAAACAACATAATGCATTATCTGGACATAAACAGATGATAAAACTGGTTTTAAGGGTTCCATAAAAATTTGAAATAAATTTTAAGTAAATACTAAACAATGAAGCTTTTAGGAAACAAGGTTAGAAATAATCCTGTTGGGAGCCACAGCAAACTGAAAGTGGGTGTTAGTGGAAAGGAAAGGCAGTGAGTTTCATTTAGAAAAAAGGCACAGGGGTGAGGACAAGGAAGTTCCCTTCCTAAAGGAAGAGAAAGAACCAGAGCAAGAGGTGAGCTTTCAGATTCCACAGAAGGGAGGTGAGGGCAGAGGCTGCGCAAGCAGAGGAGAATGAGGAACTATCTGGAGAGTGAATAGCCTGAGTCTCAGGCGTGTGACAAGCAGTGGACAACACTGGAGATGAATCTTACAACTGGGTCAGAGGAAGCCATGCAAGGGCAGAAGTACTGAAGTCAGAAAAGAACAGGATGAGTTCCCAGGACAAACCACACAGCCTGGATAAATGTGAGCATGAGAAAGACTCCCTCCAAAGCAGAAAACATCTCTTTGAGTCCATGCCACTTGGGCTAGTGCCACCGTTCCCATTCGTTTTAGAGCAATCACCAAAAGTTTCCTCAGTAGTAAGACTCTTATTAGGTAATAATGCTAGTTTATTTGGAATTTTTTCTTGAAGTTTAATGAAAATTATGTCATGGAAAGAAGACAAGTTTCTGGGGACATTTTCAGGACTCCCCTCTGCCATTTGCTTCATTCTCCTCATTTTTGCTTCACCAGAAAGTCGACTCACAGCAACGCTAAGAATTTCCAGGTGTTTCCACTGATGCCTTACCAGAGTAGGTCAAACTTCACAGGCAAACCACATCTTATAAATTGTGTCATTCTTTCTTAGGCTTAAAGTGATATCCTAATGGATTCATAGCCATGGGAATAACCAGAGGCGGGGGAGAGAGGAGGTTTGAGACTCGAAATGGTCTTCACCTCACCTCTGCAAACATCTCTGAGGTGATCTTTCCAAACTCACACCCACCACGCCACTTGGAGAGTGCGCACAAGTGGTAACTGAAACTTGTAACTTGGTACATTCATACTTTTGGAGGAGATCACTCCAACTGGGTCCCATTTCTCCTCTAGTCTTTGTAGAGGGAACATAGGAAGGTCAGTCTAGGTAGAGGTCATATTGGTGTCTATTGCTCTTTGAGTTGATCCCAAAAAACTACCAGTTAAGTAAAGGCCCACTGTAATCACGGGGTTGGGGGATACAGAAAAACTGGCTCCTTTCCATAGAGTTGATACAGCAACAGAGGGAGGCAGGTGAGCAAATAAGGATAAGGACTGCTGCTAAGTGTCTTAAAGATAAAGGTACTCTGTGGGCTGTGATAAAAGCATGCCTGGGATTTAATTTAGTGCTCTGACTGATGACACAGATGCCAGGGCCATTAAAAGATTTTTATTGCCCATATTTCCCAAGAGAAGGGGGGGACATCATGACACACTGGACCACACAGAGAGCACCAGTGCTGGTCAGGAAGTGGAAAGAAGAGAGGGGCAGACAGAGGTCAAAGTCTTTATTAGGAATTTTGCAGGAGAGGCAAGACAGGGCAGATTCATAGGATAGAACTAACAGAAATAATTTCCTGGGGTTCTGGGGGCTTCAGGGTGGTCTCGACCTGGTAACAGGCTCTGGCATGATATAGGGCAGGGAAGATGTTGGTTTGGTACAAGGGGCAGGTTGAGAAGATCATGGGATCATAGACTCAGGGTTGCTGGGTTTGCGTATAAAAGTTGTGCTGTCAGTTAGCCTTTGTGCCATCTTTAAGAACTGACTAGCCAGCAAGCCTTTTAGGATATCAAAATAGCATAAAAGGCAAAAATTTTAAATGTGGTTAATACAGGGGCAGGGTGGTCCCTTTAGACAGGTTGATCATTGGGGCAGAGGTTTAACTGGATGAGAAGGAACCAGTCAGTGGTCTGTGGATAGCTGGTATGAAGACCCTGGCACTGGGAGGTGTGAAGTTGGTGCCTTCCAGAAACAGCACGGCTGGTGGACTGGAACAGAGAGAGCAAGGAGAAGAGGGGTTCCAATGAGATCTTGGAGGAAGGGGAGCTTTACTCAAGGTTCACTGACAAGCCAAGAAGTTCAGATCAGAGGTTGCCCTGAGTCTAGAAAAATCACTGTTCACTATATAAAGAATGGGTCATAGGGAGGCAGGAGCAGAAGCATGGGTGCTGGCAGCAACCTTTGTGAGAGATGGTGAAGGTGGGGCCAGGCTGTGAAGATCACTCATTCTCCAGCAGAGGTCTCCCAGAGCACCCCCTCTGCTACAAACCCTCCTCATGCTATCACTACCTGCTCCCTAGGCATCTCACAACTAGGCTGACTGCAAGTTCTTGAGAGCAGGGTCAGTTTCCATCCCCTCTAAATCCTGGGCAGCAAGCATAGGACCAGACTCAGATCCAAAGGAGCAAATGATGTGATTCCAGTTTATATCCAAACAATTCAAAGCGACTCTTAAGTCCTCAAAGGAACACAGTCATTTAAACAACTACACACCAAAGGAAACTCGGATCATTCCACCCTGCTCCATCCTTAGCACTCCAAAAGGCATCAATTAAAATGAGTGCAAGACGATCTGATCATCAGTTTGGCTTGGGAGCGAGGGAACTACACTACTTTTTCTGAAATCATACCAGCAAAACACTTGTCCACAACATGCATTATAGCAAGAAACCACCCTGTAATAACATGACCAGGCTGCCTTGGTAAAACCACGAAGCAGTGACCTTCAACTCCTCTCACTGTCTGACCCTTTCCGGAGCAACATGGAGGTCATCTACCGGCTCCACCAAAATCTCTAATAGGTACTTCCTGCCCACTCCCAGTTGAGAATTGTTATTGCAAAAGGGCACTGGTAGGGCTTTTGGCAGGTTATGCCCTGTATTAGCGACCCAGCCCACACCCCACTCTCCTTCTACACTGAGCACCTGGGAGAGGAGACACTTTTATTTAACCTGCACAGACTTACAGGAAGGACTACTGTCATGCTGGCCATCATTATTAAAATGCAAAAGTACTTCCCAGTCCTGAGAAACACCACTGCCCAGAGCCCCCTCCCATGTCCTCTCCTGTGGCCCAGGCTTTTTTGTGCAGCCCCCTCCCCATCACCCAGAAGCCAAGGACACAGCTGGGTCCCCAGGAGTCCACTCCAGACTCACCAGCCTTTGTAATCTGATTCAGGCATGCCCAAGTACTAGGTCATTAAATATTTTGCATGTCATGCCTGGTTTTGATCCATTATCCTCCTTTTATCTTCTTTTTCTTTTTTTTTTTTTTTTTTGCCACATCCTTAGAAAAGTTATATGGACCCATGTGCAGGCTCAGGAATAAGTTGGTGTCTGAAACTACATCTGCACTTTCAAGTGGTCAGGGCAGGAGAAAGTGACAAAACAGGGCCCTGGGTACATTCAGACCAGAGCTGAGAAGCCCTAGTCTGGCCGGGAGGTCAGCACACCAAGGCTGAGACCTTCCCCCTAACTTATCTCACTAATGAAGGAGATCAATATACCGAACAAAAGGGAAATATACCCTCTGTAAGTAACTTGTCAGTGTGGAGGGGTGATGAGGGTCCTCATGTACCTGCCTCCAAAATCATCTCTACCTCTTTCTAGCTGTGTATTCTAGAGAAAGTCCTCTAACTACTCTGTGCCTCAATTTCCTTACCTGTGAAATGGGGATGATAATGATAACATCTATTTCAGAGTTCTGTGAGAGGCAGATACCCCATCCTGTACTTTGAAAAGAGCCTGGTTCATATTAAACCCTCAATAAATATATAACTAGTCTGAAGAAGTAAAAACTAGAAAATAACTTCATGATATCAGAGATATCATCATGAAAAGATGATAAAGTTCATGCCATGTTTTCCCAATGGGGACTGAGGCCCCAAGGCATGACATGGTCCTTGGTACTCAGAGTGACAGATACTATCTTTGGGAGTCTTTTCACAGTGAATGGTAATTCTCCCTACCTTATTATAAGGCTCAGACAGTGAATTGAATTAATCAGCCAACTAAAATGAAAAATGATCTACCTAGTTCCTAGGAAAGTATTGCCTAAATGGCAAGTTTACAAAGAAAACAACGCAGTTCCTGAACCTATGCTCAGCAGTACTTGTGCCCACAGGAATGCACGCCTGGTGTGGCCCAGATGTGCCTGTTTGGGAGTTCTCACCTGAAAAGGTACTTAATATATTTGAACTAAGTTCTAAGATGAAAAGTAGCTGAGAGTTTTCCAGAAAAGGAAGATGAAGTTGGTTGCCTTGACTCATTCATTCATTCAAAGTCTATGTATACACAGCACTTTATACATATGCGTCATATAAAGTACATTTATACACACAGAATTTAATTTTTTAATATATAGCAATAATTTTTAAAATAGCTAGAGGATTTACAATTTGGAAATACAAGTAAAGGTATAAAGGTATCAGTCAACTGGTCTTAACAGACACCCTTTTTCTAAATGTTTTGCCCCACCTGTGAAACTACAGCTAAAACCTGCAGACACTGACTTTGCCATGATAATTTAACACTGTGCTCAGACGTCACGTCGGGTACAGGAATTAGTTAAGTTTTGTCCTCCATTAGCCTGTAGAAGCAGCACCTGTAGTATTATATCATTTCCGTGTGAGCCCAGTGGATGTGCGCATGTGTACGTGTGCACACCTGGTCCTGGGAGAGAGGGGATAAAGAGGTGCAGCAAGCACAAGGGAGCACACGCTTGGTAAGAGAGAGCCCAGAGAAAGAGCATGAAGGTTTCTGAGGGGCTTACCTTGCTCCAGCCTTGGCCCTGCCCTGCCTGGTGTGTTGTGTAATTCTTTACTGAAAACCAATAAACAATCTACGGGGCTTCTGACTGGTGAGCCTGACGCTTCCCAGATGATTTGCAATGGGAATTGGTTACATTACACATGATACTCTCAAGTCTCATGGTGCCTCCACGGCTTGGAAGTCTCCATTTGAAAGTCAAAGAGCTAGCACACCCTTGTCTGTGGAACATGGAAGCAGGTAGAAAAATGGAGCTTCGGAGAAAAGGAATACCTATCTCTCTAGCCCCCTCTGGCACACTAGAGAGGCACACTAGAGGGCAACAACATGTCTCTCACCTGCAACCCAGCTTCCTAACCTCTTTGGAATGTCCCAAGAGACATATGACCCATCAATAATGACTGTGCCCCCACAGGTAAATTCTCCTGTTATCACGCATTCCCACAACCTCCCTGCTGCATGTCACCTATGTTTTGCTACTTCCTCATTACATCATTGTAACATTTCCTTTTGGGGGTAGATAAGGGGCTTCACAACCTCATTAGAGTTGGACCTGGACATGCTTCCCAGTATTCCCATTCTGCGGGCTCGCCTCACAGATCGCTATCAATTTCTTCTGCCTCATTTTCTTCTTCATTCCACACATGACTCCTAACACCTGTCCTCCTCCTGACCATCTTTGGTTCTATGACTCACAGGACTTAAGATTTGTAGCACTGCACACCATGAAACCAAGAGGACAGAGCAGGCCCCACCTTCCACTTGTCCTTTTTCAGCAGAATCATACCGGTGAGCATTTCATTTTTCAGAGGTTATGGATGACAACACTTAAGTATTACCAACCAGAGAAGTACACCCAACTTTGGGGCCCAGGGTCCTAACTGGGGACCAGTTGTTGCAGGCCAGCCACGACGTGATCAAACGGTCCCAACAGGGGAGGGCAAGGATTATAGTTGAGTCAAAAACACTCCAACAGAAGGGCTCACAGTCACTCTCTGAACTGTGGCACTGAGTTTATTTAGAACCAGACTTCCATATAAAACATGGAGCAATTAGTAACAAAGGAAGGCTTTGATCCAGGGTCACATGGTTACAAGCATATCTTTACCAGGAGACCAGCTAAAGTAAATTTAGTCTAAGACTGCTCAAATGGGGCCAGAGTATGACCTCAAGGAAGTATTTTACAAAGAGAGCTCTGTAGACAGTCAGGGACTCTCTGCTTTTCCCTCCGTACCCAATTAGGCAGACATTCAATAGCTTATCAGAGGCGGCCAAAAATGAAGTAATGAGAACATGGCTCTCTACACTCAGGCCCTTATACTGACTTTGTTACTCAGTCTCCAGCCCCTTCAGAGGTCTAGCCCATCCAGCATAGTCCAAGGACCCCACCATAAATCACACTGTGTCAATGCTGGTGTCTACGGAGATACCCATTAGGCAGGAGAGCCTAAGGTTTAGAGGTTATCACCCAGGGCCTGGAGCCAGGGCAGGGTCAAGCCTTTCTGTGGAATTTGCAGGGTTGAAGCAACCCAAGCGTGTTGATTTTAACCCTTTACTGCACAAGATAATTTATGGTTAGGCTCTAAGATAATCCAGTGTTCAGTTTCATCATGTTCCTCCCCTACAAACCTTACCCTTGAATTGCAGGGAGAGTAAATACTCCACACCTGTTGGATAGCCAAGCTCTGCCATCAAGCATACCTGATGATGAAATCCACTTCTCCTTGAAGTGACCTTTCTCTAGAGTCCATCCTTATTTAGCCTTTCAGGTCCGTGCTGACCTGTCCATGTGTATATGCAAAGGCCAACCCCAGAGAAGACGCTGAACTTTTCACAGGCCCCCCACCATGAAACAAAAATATAAAAATGATTAGCACTGATGTACCTCAATCAGAACTCCGAGATATAACAGTGTCAGAGGGAGAAGTCTGTGTGTATGTGAAGAATAACTAAATCAAAGCAAACCTAAGAGAGAAATTGACATCCACTTAAACCTTTTTTCTGGGCAATTAAAGCAATGGGGATTCAATCAATACAAATACAATACAAATGGTTTAGACATGTCAGAAAATAATTTAGCTCATTCTGCTACCACAATTAAGTTTCTAGGTCTGGAAATTCAAGAAGGGAAAACACAGGTACTCTCTTCAATTGGACTTAGAAATTCATTTTCCACACATAACATTCAGTTCTCCCTACCTCCCTACCTTCAGTATAGATTTTTTTAAGACTAGAGATATACCTGGCATTGGGAGGAATTGAATGGAAACTTGCTTTATGCTGACAGGTCATTGTAAATCTAACATGCAGCTACATTTTCAAAAACTGACCATAAGAAGTACAATGGCCATTTACAGATCAACATCCAGACTCAGTGATGTCACCTGTTGTGTCCTTGATCACAGTGTGATGGAGTGACAGTGCAGGACTTGGATCAGGTCCTCAAACCCACAGGCAGTGTCCTCCCCGCCAGTACATTACACTATGACTTTGACAAGGACATCAAGACCCCCACTTACTTCCCAAAATATGATTTTATGGAAAACTTTTTTCCTCACATTTTATTTTTTCATTATATTATTTATTTTATTTTACACTGTTATCTACCCAGGGTTCTCCCACCACCTTTTGACCCATGAACCATTGTCTTAGTCTTTCGTGCCCCTCCCATTCCCACTTCCCCCACCCCCTCTCATGCTCTGTGCTTCAATTTTGTTAAAACTTAGTTTTAAATTTTTCTTGTCTGTTTGATTGTCTGTTTTCCCTTTGTCCCTCATATAAGTGAGAACACCCAATGTTTCTCTTTTTCTTTCTGGCTTCTTTCTGCTAGCATGATTCATTCTAGTTCCAGCCAGGTTGCTGCAAAGGACATGTTGTCTTTTTTGGTTGATGAATAGTATTCCATCGTGTTTATAATAGCCAGGATATTGAAAGTGTTTTTAAGGCATGGACAGAAGCTAACAAATGTAAACTGTTCAATATGGATCTAAAAAGCTTGATTCCATGTCATTGAGCAGTACCACATGAATACAAAGTAAGTTATTTCACTTCATTAAGAATCCACTAAAGCACAAATGAAAATTTTTAGCAGCTTGAACTTCAACAGCAAAGCAAGACAGGGACTCTATGTTTCTATTCCTGAATAAAAAGACACCATTGCTGCTCTCTGGCCAAGGGGGCATGAACTACACAGAGGATCACAAGGTAAGCTCGTAGGGCTGAGGTACATGAGATACTGGGTCTCTAACTAGGGCAGCTGTTTGTGATCCAGGAACATGAGAAGTTGGCCAGAGGCAACTCAACATCTCCATCTAGGTCAGTCATTGGGGACAGTAAATTTTATTGTTTCTAGATAGGAAAGAAAATGTAAACTGTTATTCTGACACTTTTGCAGATGTTAAAAAATACATAAGTTTTATTGGAAAACTTTATGGAGGATTTTTAAACTACTGAAAATGGAACTATCATTAGGTCCAGCAATCCCACTTCTGGGACTCTATCCAATACAAAAACACTCATTCAAAAGAACACCTATACTTGAATGGTTATTGCAGCACTATTTACAACAGCCAGGATATGGAAACAACCCAAATGCCCCAAAAACAGACAAATGGATCAGAAAGTGGTATATGTACACATGTAATGTTATTCATAAATCAAAAAAAGACAAACCTATGTCATTCGCAGCAATATGGATGGAACTAGAAGGAATCATGCTAGCAGAAATAAGCCAGAAAGAAAAAGAGAAATACTAGATGGTCTCACTTACATGTGGAATATGGGAAAAACAAATAAACAAATAGAAAAATTTAAAACTGTCAGCAGAACTGAAGCATAGAGCAGAAGAAGGGGAAGGGGTAAAATCAGGGTGGGATGGGCACAAGAGATTAAGATGAGGGTTCATGGTTTACAAGGTAGTGGGAGAACCTCAGGCTAGACAACAATATAAAATAAAATAAATAAATAATTTTTTTAAAAGATTGTGATCATCTGAAATGCAACAAAAATTATATACATGTCCCTTAAAGTCGGGGACCATGAAGTGTCAATTTTATTACCAAGATAGAGCAAGGCGTTTTTTGCAAAATGCTCAATTAAAACTTGACTTATTACTGATGTGTGTATTCAGTGGAAAATGAATAAATGAGATAATAGGTAATAGAATGATAAATGATAGAATTCTAAATAGAAAAATAAATACTAGTTAACAGACAACTAAAAACTAATAGAACATAAGTGAAGCAAATAATAGATGAATAGTAAATGAAGTGATCAACCTATTAATGAAGTTAATAGAATATTATCATTATCATATTATAATCCCAAATTATCACAAACAATGATATAGTGATTCAATGATTCAATGTAGTAGATTTGAAATGATTATACTACTTTGTAATATGATCTATAATGCATAAAGAAAACATGCATTTAATTTATCCTTTCCCAAAATAAATTACTCTGTAGATATAAAAATTTCCATTCTGATTTTTAAAATCCTGCAGTATGGCAGGAGGATGCAATTTGATTTGTCCAAACAGATATTGAATTCCAACTTCTTCTTAGATACAACACCAAAAGCAACAAAGCCATGTAAAGAGACAATTCTTTATTTTCAGTGTCTTGGATCTTTACTCAAGCAACACCAGTAAGTAGTCTGAGATCTTAGAGAACTCGTCACCTTAAGTCTTCCTTATATGATTAATTTTAAAAGAAATGATAGTTCAAAATTATTTTTAAGTCTTCATCCTTTTCTGTGCATTAGAGATTTTACCCATATAGACTTATTCAATATTTGCCAGACACTTAGAATTAGATAGCACTTAACTGAAAAGATTTGCAAATATCCATATCTGAAGTAAATGTAAATCACTTCCAAAAACACTGGGTTTATCCACAGGAGCTTAATGGGTTTGTCTATAGTACAACTACACAACTGATGTCTTGAAAACTTTAACACCTGCCTTCCTAAAAATGAATATGGAAACCAAACTGAAAACTGAAAAGGATCATGTCCCCATGCTTGTCCACCCTACCTCTAAAAAAATCATTTCCTCCCAAGTTAGTCTTAGGACTAAGAATGAAGAAGAGGAAGGCAACAGTTTTCTCCTAGATTCACTTAGTTTAATTTTTTTTCTGTCTTTTTCAATTGGTCCATGAGAGGGAGGACTATTCTAGCAGTGGCACAATTACTAGAAGGATGTCACCCAACTTGACATTTGAGCCCTGATAAATGTAATGTGAAACAATTGTCAAGCAAAACTCTAACAAAGCTAAGAGCTCAAATCAAAGCTGTGGGTCCTGAGATATACAGAGTAGATACCAAATATTTTATATTTACATGTTTAGCACCAGGTAGTCTAATGAAAGAAATAGAATATAAATGCAAATATATATTATTTAATTTATAATAATATAAACTTCTATGTACAAAGATACATGTTTTCTAAGATCTATCAAGCGTGGATCTTAGTAAATAAAACCTGAGTTAGGCTCAAGGTTAGACACTGCTGCTCCCCCAGGTTGAGTCATCTGCAGATTAAGTGCTCTGTGAATACAAGCCTCAAAGAGAAAATCAAATACGTTTTTTTCCTTTTATGCTCTAGGGCCTGAAGCAGTTGAATCACTTGACCTCAGTTTCGACAGCCTCTTCATAGAACACAGTTCCAGCCAGTACCAAAACCCCAGCCTTGGGGTGCTGCTGGTGTCTCCAGCTCAAGTTGCTTTTGGGTGTGTGGCAACACCCCTGAAAGGGAAGCTGGGGGGCTGCAGGGAAGGGGGTGCTATAGCTGTGAGTCAGCAGCCTGGAGGAACAGCTTTGCCAGATCAGGGGAGGCACTGAGGGTGAGCGCCAAGCCCCAGGACCAACTTGGAGGTGGAGGGAACTCTCAGTGTTGGACCCAGGGGTCTCAGGGCAGGCGAAGTGAGCCAGCCACACCCAGGCTGCCCATATTTTCTACAGAACGCCAGCGCCTGGCTGTCTCCAGAAGCAAACAATTCGTTGCACCCAGTAAACGGAATAATGCAGCAAACCAAATAATCCTGCAAGCCTGTGGAGACAGAGCTTCGCCCTCTGCGGCCACCGGGGTAGACTTCTCTGTCCGCAACCACTGGGCTTTGATTTCCAGTCGAAGATGGGTTTTCCTCCTTCATGGCGCTACCTCAGTAAACGTTCCACACTTGGCAAACCAGCTCTATCAGTCTTTGCTACACACACCGACTTTTTTCACAGCAGCTTTATGGAGGTATAACTTGCACGTCGTATAATTCACTCATTTAAAAAGCACAGCTCAGGGATCTTTAGTATATTCTGGAAATGGCTAGTGACCAGCAAAAGTAATTCTAGAACATTTTTATAGTCACAGAGAGACCTGATACTATTAGCCGTCATCCCCTCCCAACCCTCAGACACCACTGTTCTACTTTCTGTATTCGATTGTATCACTATGCCCCATTTTATTTATCCCTTCACCAAATGTTGAACATTTAACTTATTTATGCTTTTTTGCTCTTCTGACTAACGTTGCTATAAACATTCATGTACAAGTTTTTATGTGGTCATATGTTTCCTTTTTTCTTGGATGGATACCAGGGAGTGGAATTTCCCCATGACATATGAACTCTAGGCTTAACTTTTTGAGGAACTGAATGTTTTTTATTATTTTTACCATGTTTTTCACGACACACCGAAATCCTAGCAGCAGTTTGGCGCCACCTACTGGCAAGCTATTCTGGGTCTAAAATCCAGACAGAAAATAAGCAAGAAAGAAAAAGAGAACTACTGGAGGGTCTCACACGAGGGACAAAGGGAAGACAATCTAACAGACAAGAAAAATTTTAAAGTAATTTTTAGCAAAACTGAACCATAGAGCATGAGAGGGAGAGGGGGGAAATAAAGAGTGGGAGGGGCCCAAAAGACTAAGACGATGATTCAGGGGTGATACGGTGGTGGGTGGGAATACCCCGGAGTAGATAATGATGTAAAACAAAATAAATAATATAATAAATAACAATTTTAAAATTTAAAAATAAAAATAAAATGAAACCAAGACTGAAATCTGGGACTAGCTGCCTAGCAAGAAAATAGCAATTCCAAGTACCCACCAACTGTTTCCCTGACCTGATTCATCCTCAGCCTCACCATTCCCCAAATTCCTCTCCCCTTTTTACAGTCCCCAACCCCACTTCTCTCACCCTCTTGGGAGCTGGGCATAGAATAAGAACCAACAGGCCATCTCTTTATGTCTAAATTCCTACCAAGCTGAAAATGGCACCTGGGGGTCCCCTGTGCTCATCTTATGCAGCTGTCCCAGGATTGAGCTCCCAATTTATAAACTCATGAGCACATCTTCAAGTAAGAGACACCATAGCCATCAGAGATGGAAATGTGATGTATATAAACAATTCATAAAATTTGAGTGACCCACAAACATTTAAAAATGGCTAATGCCCACCCCTCTAGTCATCAAGAAAGGCATGGAAATAACGAAATTATGTGTTCAGCATCAAAAAGCCTAGTTTGTCTGATGACAATTCCCACCTTAACAAGGGAGCAGGGTTAAGGCACTATATATAACTGGATAGAATGTAAAGGGGCAAAACCTTCAAAGAACAATCTAGCAACAGGTATGAAAAGCCTTTAAGGAAAAGAGTATAGCGCCTTTGAGTCAACAGTTCTACTGCTAGGTACCTAATCTCAAATAATCTATTATTATATGGCCATCCCTTCCAGGATATTTTAGCAGAGTGAGAAATTAGACATAATTAAGTACAATGATGAATGGACAAACTCAGAGAATACCCACAAAGCCCACTGGAGGAGTGCCATGCAGCCACTAAGATTAGATGTTCAAATTCCTGTATTGACCTGAAAAGATGTCAATCATCAAATGAGAAATAAGGAGCAGACTTCCAGGACAATAAACACAGTATCATTTCTTTTGCAAAAATAACAATAATTGCATGCAAATTAAATGTGCACCTGTTAAAAATCTGCATCGATATACATAAAGAATGTTAACAGGAACTATTTATGGACAGTGGAAATATGGGTCATGTTTATTTTGTGCTACATATTTACATACTCTTTCAAATGTCTCTGAAATAAACATGCACTACTTATAAAATTTTTCAGTTTTTAAAGAAAAACATTGGTTTAAATGTTTTTACAGTCAATATGCTCCTTTTTAAATTTTAGGAAAAATGAAAGGCTAGCAAGCGATAAGTAATGTAATAGAAACAATAAGAAAGATGTAAAGAGAGATGAAGGAGCTGATAAGTTAGAAGCTGTGGGACTGGGGGGAGAGTGGGGAGTAGGAAAAGCATTCTAGAAGAGGCAGATCTTGAAAAATGATAAAGTTTTGATACACAGAAAGAGGATACCAGGGCATGGTTTGGCTTCGGACTAGATCCATCAGAGTGCTTCTAGAAACATCAATTCCCTACAATGAACAGGTCACGTGTCAGTACAGACACCTGATCCACTTGCCCCTCACAAAAATGCTTGTGTCCACACTGAGCCCGGAAGGGCAGCAGTAGGCGTGGACTGGCTGTCAAATGTTATGTGGAGAGGGGACAGGGTTTTCTGGCACTGGCTTCTCCGTCTCCAGGGCACAGGCACAGGGACCAGGGGAAAACAACTGCTTGCCGGAACCTGCTCCTCACTCAACCATCAGCTCCTCACTCGACGGATCAGCTCACATCAGCTCACATCACACCTGTTCTCCTTCTCCTGGAAAGATCTGGCTCCCCAGCCGGCACTTCACCGGTTCCCTCCACAAACGGTCACCCGACCAGGTGGCGCCAGAGCCTAACTCCACAGCCAGCCATGCCAGGCTGGCCAGGATCTATGACCTCTGAACCAGTCCGCCTTGTCCCGTGAGCCCTTCTCATCCTCGGCAACGGCTCCGCCACAGTTTCTCTCAGGTCTGTTGTCCTGAGACAAACTCTGTGCCCCTTCTCTCCCAGCATACCCTGGGGCCAGCACAGGAAGGCTGAGCCCCTGAGTCCCCCCCCAGCCCTTGGCCCTGAGATGAGCCTCAGCTGTTCTAGTCTGCTGGGTAACAGTGAGCTGGCTAAGCGCTAGAAAGGTCCCTAAGTGTGCTTGACTTACACATAGTAGAAGTTGTATCTCCTTTCCCATTTCCAGTCAGATGTAGTTTGAATGGATGCACTTCGAATCTCTCTCCCTTAGATTCATGAAGCTATTGTCTATTTTAATAATCTCTACAAAGGTCAGTCTTTGTTTTATATGCTAATTTTTAACTCAAAATGTCAGTTCTTAGCTTTATTCGTCTTTCAATTTTTTTTTGTTTTTTTTTTTTATTTTAGTAAATGTATGCCCTAAGTGTCTCATCTTAGATAGTGCAGCCATTTTAGGCTATAAATGTCCCTGGCTGCAAGTTAGCTACAACCCAGAAGTCTAGGTACAAAGTATTCTTCTTTCCATTACTTTCTAGACAGCCCTACTTGCTTTTATTTTCTCTGATCTAAGAGCTAGGAGAATGCCTTTAACTTGCAAATTAAAGTTGTTCTAGTTGTCATTTTATTGTTTGATTCTAACTATGCTAAATAAAAACCAATCCAGACTTAGAAAGGGAGAGACTTTCATTAGAAAAGCAATTCTAATAGGGGAGGTTGCTGTGACCTCAGAAATATGCCAAAATCAGACAGAAGGTTTTCTTTTAATAGGGCAAACAAAGAGGCAAGGGAGGGATCCACGGGTCTTTGGATGTGAAACTGGGCAAATAAGGAGAAATAACCAGTAGAGTCTGACAGCAAAGGGTCTTGCTGTGGTCAACCAATTCCTAAGAGAAGATGATAAATGAGCATGTCCCCCTTTGTTGAGTCCTTCCTCAAGCTTCAGGGCAAGCCGAGCTTGGGGCCTGGCAGAGAGAAACCTGAGTTTGACCAAGACAAAGTAGAGAGTAAGAAATGGACTGTTGTAAAGACTTGGTCAATGGTAACTTGAATGGACCAGCACTTTCCTGAAAGGATTCTAGGCAAGCACCTTCCCCTCAGCCAGCCAGATCTCCCCTCAGGGTGGATGAGTACAGTCACTGAGAATGCCTGAGAATGCCTCTCATCAACCTTACTTGGCACAATTTTCGCCAGACAAGCAGTCTCCTCTGCCCAGCTCTTAGGTGCAGGCGCTGAACTTTTGCAGTGTATGCATTAGCAGAGGAAATCCCTTCTGATTGAAATCTAACCAAATCACACAAATCTAACCAAAGAGTCTAACCAAATAGCTACATATTAGAGCTGGAAAGTAATCTGAAAATTAGCCCAATACAATAACTTGACAGAACTGGAGACTGGCTTCAAGGAGAGACACATCCAAAGTATTGAAGTTTGAGAACAATTCTCATGAAGTTGTGTTACTGTCCCGGGGGGGGAGGGGAAGAAGACAAAGGACGTGAACAGGTGATGGTCTCCCCTGGGTCTATAAATATCATTCCACTCCTTTCCTACTAATCACAGATATTTCACCACTGGAATTCCTTTGGAAAAACCAAAGGTTTACAAACTCTCTGGAATCAAAGGCCAGAGGCAGTTGAGGAGTCAAGTTCAAAGAGAGGACAGATGCCCATCTGGTTGACTTAGCAATGGCAAGAGACCCAGGAGTCTGGGTCACTGCTCACAGGAGCTACTTCTGTCCAGTAGGAGTAAGTCTCAAAGGCCCCTTCAAGCAGAAATAGTCAATAAACTCCATGCTGATTCAGGAGACTTCAGTCCTAACAAATCCCCTGCCCATAATTCACCATAAACTGACCTTCAGGAAGATTATAAATGAGCTGTTTAAAGAGATTCTAGAGCATTCAAACTCAACAGGGACAAAGAAATCATTTTCTGCCAGAACAGAACTTGGCCAAATAGCATGACTGAACAGGTACTGGGAAAGAAAAGGAAAACTTCAGATAAGCTCTACTGAAATTAGTAAGAAAATGGAGAGAGAGGGTGTTAGGGAAGAAGATAGGAAAGGAGAGGAAGAAAAAGAGACAATCACAGAACTGGAGCATCTGTTCTATTTTCGTGGGTAGTTTGTGACTTCCCTGGTGCCTGTCAACAGCATGGGGCTCTCGGAGCATGACGGGGCTAGACACACAAGGATAGGCCTCTTAGGGCACTTTGTGCTGCAAAATCCTTTTGCAAGTCGATGAGCCCGATGACCCCCAGTACACAAGAAGAGGTTGCCTGCTGGTTCTCTGCTTCATTCACCTCAGTCTTCGTAGTAAATCCATACCATGCATGCACACACACAACACTCACACACGCTGAGAATCACACACCCACACACCATGTACAAAAACCAATTCAAAATAGATAAAAGACTTAGGATGTCAGACCTGAAACCATAACATACATAGAGGGAAACTTGGGCAAAACCCTCCATGAATTACAATTCAGAAATCCCCATCTGGACACATCTACAGATGGCAAAAAAATGGAGGAAAACTTTAAACAGCTGGGACTACATCAAACTAAAAAGCTTCTGTACAGCAAAAGAGATAACATAAAAAAACAAAAAGAAATCCAACTGAATGGGAAAAAGTTTTTGCCCTCCCCAAGAGTGATAAGGGTTTAAAAATAAAGATCCATAAGGAACTCACACAACTGAACAAAAACAAAACAAGGAGCCCAATCAAAAAGTGGGAAGAACTAAAAAGACACTTCTCCAAAGAGGAAATACAAATGGCCAACAAGTATATGAAAAATTGCTCAATGTCACCAGCAATCAGGGAAATGCAAATCAAAACCACAATGAGATACTACCTTACACCAGTAAGAATGGCACACATCAAAAAAACAGGCAACAACAAGCGCTAGCATGGATACAGAGCGAAAGGAACATCTTACACTGCTGGTGGGAATGCAAACTGGTCCAGCCGCTATGGAAAGTAATGTGAAAGACCCTCAAACTAATGAAAATGGAACTACCATTTGACCCAGCAATCACTCTGGGTATCTATCCAAAGGAGACCTCAGTGTGGGAACAAAGGGACATCTGTGTTCGGATGTTTATTGCAGCACTATTTATAATTTCAAGGACATGGAAATAACCCAAATGTCCCAAAACAGATAAGTGGATGAGAAAGATGTGGTAGATATACACAATGGAATATTACTCATCAATTAAAAATGACAAATTTGATGATTTTATGACATGCACTGTACTCATTTCAAATGCCAGTAACTTATCTCAAAAAAATGCTTATGTTTTTGTTGGCAAGTCATTGTGCACTTATTACAAAAGTCACATTCTATAATGAAAGGTAGTGTGTATGACTCTTCACAAGTAAAAAAAAAAAATTAAACTGTAAACAACATATTATTCAAAACAATGTGTAGCTAAGAGCAGAGTCTGATACAGGGAGCTGGGACATCTGGAATTCAGACCATTTATTTTCAATTCTTGTCTATCAAAGGTTTCACTGAATGCCAGGTACTGAAAGTGGCACTTCTGAACCTACTGTTTCCCCATCAGATCCTTGAAGCTTTCATTTTACAGATGAAAGAAATATTGAGAACCAACTTGCAGTCCCTGGCAAGTCTTTAATTCAAATAAAAAGCATATCTAAGTGGGGGGGTATCTCAAAACAACAGTAGTGAATATTTGCTCAAGAATGCTAACACTACAGGAAAGAACAAAATTGTATTTCTACGTGATGAAAATCCAATAATCCACTAAGTGCCGGCTCTTTAGATAGCGTGCAAATTGCAGAATCAAAATTAGTCTGTCCAAAAGATTTCACTGTTTTAAAGAAAGAGCACATGACTACATAGAAAGTCTAGAGCTGCGTTTAAGTAAATACTAGCAGAGTAGAAAACATTTGCTTTTTATTTTTTATTTATTATTATTTATACATATTTACTCATTAAGCAAAGAAATTTGAGGTAGTAAAGGCTGTGTTATTCATTAAGTGCCTTTTCAGCAGTCACCTCTGAAGTACAGACTATCAGAGAAATAGCACCAAAAAAAGCTCTTACTGCTCTTTCTGAATTTCAGAATTTCAAAAAAAATGGCAACATTGAAATTTGTATCAAGAAGAAAGATTTTTTTTTTTAAGTAAGAAACAAGATAAAATACCTCGGGCATCACAGGCTTCCTCAATTGAGACCCAAATGTCCACATATATCAAAAAGGTTTTTTTTTTTTTTACATTAAAAAAAAGCCACCAAGGGAAAGAAAAACTCCACAAATTCCAGGCAAAATTCAGAGACCAACGATACTGCTAAAATTTGTCTTTTCTCATTCTTTCCCCATAATGCTCTTTCCACCTAGGCTCTGAAGTTTCTAAGTTTCATCTGATTTCTTCTGCTTAGCTAATTGTTCCTTTCTTCAAACCTTCTTTAAGTTAAATGCTAGCCCTTATGAAACTGGATTGATTACATTTCATAATTAGGGAGGAAAAGCCCAAAGACCGTTCCTCCCATCTCCAGCTCTTGTAAACCATTTAATCATTAGTGTTCAGAACTTCTTCAGTTTCATGGCTTTGGGGAGGGGTGAGGCAAGATGACCAATATCTATAATAGTTGGTGCATTTTTTACCTACATTAGAAAGGTATAATGAGAAGTATTCCTAGCTGGACAATTTAAAGTTTATAAAGCACCTTGCATCCCTTGGAGAGGAGGCACCCTATATACAAGAACAATAAAAGTACTACTGTGAAGACATTGTAGGTAAAACATAAAAGCTAGTAACATAAAGAGCAACATAGTAAAGGGAATAATCACCTTTTTAATAATGTGTCTCAATCAAAGTCAGTCTAAGGAAAAATTACAAGACAGAAAGTTAGATAACAAAGGCTCAAATGTAAAGATAAAAGCACATGTATAATCTAACAGGAATAGCCAAGATATGAAAGAGGACCTTTTTATCACAAGTGTTCTTTATCGTTTAGACTATTTTCTCATCTTTCAGAAACAAAAACAAAAGTAAAAAAGAATATATCAATTGATGTTGGTTTATTTCTACTCTCAATTCTATTCTATTGATCTGTGTTTTTTTCCTAGTCACATACTGTTTTTATTATTACAGTTTTATAATATAATCCAAAATCTGGGACTGTGATACCACCATTTTTCCTCTTTTTTGTCAGAATTGTTTTGGCTATCTGGGATCTTTTGAACTTGAATTTGGGACTGTATATGAATTTCAATAGTTTGTCTTATATCTCTGAAGAATGCCATTGAAGCTTAAATACAGAGTACATTCAATCTATTGCTTTATGTAAGATGGCCATTTTGACAATGATAATTCTTCCAATCCATGATAGGGAATTACTAAAAGAAGAAGTTTTTAGTAAACAAAAGTTAGGTATTGTGCATAAAACCAAGAAATATATTTGGAATTATCCGTTCTTTAAAAAAAAAAAAAAAGACTTTTTTAAATTGTGGTAAGACACATAGAACATAAAATTTAACATCTTAATCATGTTTTTAATGTACAGTTCAATAGTGTGAGGTGCATTTACATCATGGTAAAGCCAATCTCAAGAACTCTATAAATCTTGCAAGACTAAACTCTATGCCCATTAAACATTTGCCACTTTACCCTCCCTCAGTCCCTGACAGCCATTATTCTACCTTCTATCTCTGAATTTTACTACACTAGGTACCTCATATAAGTGGAATCAAACACGGCTATCTTTTTCAAACAACACTTTTTTAAATTTACTTATATATAAACTTCACATCTTTGTAATCCCAGGGATTCACCACCCCCCACCCTCCCCACTGTCCCCCCCCTTTTCCCCCTGCCCCAAGTCGTGTGCTTCAGTTTGGTGCTTAGCTTGTTTTGACTTTTCCTTGTGGATTTTGTTTATTTTTTTCCTATATACCATATGTTAATGAAACCATTTGGTTTCTGCCTTTTTCTTTTTGACTTGTTTCTGCTAATATGATTTCTTCTAAGTACATCATGTTATCATAAAACCATCGAATTTATCATTTTTAATTGATGAGTAATATTCCATTGTGTATATATACCACTTTTTTTTTCATCCAGTCATCTGTTTGGGGGCATTTAGGTTGTTCTAAGTCCTTGCAATTATAAATAGTGCTGCAGTAAACATCCGAGTACAGGTGTCCCTTTGTACTCACATTGAGGTCTCTTTTGGGTAGATTCCCAAGAGAGCAATTGCTTGGTCAAATGGTATTAATTTGAGGGTCCTCCACACAGCTTTCCATAGTGGTTGGACCAGTTTACATTCCCACCAGCAGTGTAAGAGTGTTCCTTTCTCTCCACATCCATGTCAGCACTTGTCAAACAATCAGAGAAACTTTTAAGAGGGCAAGTAAAATTAATCTAGAGTACAAATGGGAAGAAAAATAGTTAGCAGAACATGAACTGGGGAGGATCCTAGATTTCATTGTCTATAAAATGACCCATCATACTACTACTTAATTGGGATACAGATCTTCAAGTTTTTTTTAAACAAATAAACAAACACAAGCAGAGAGTAGACAGAGGAAACTCCAGATTTTTGTACCTGCAACAAATCCAAGCATAATATTGGTTATCAGAGGGGATTCAAATCCTCTTCTCTAGATAACTTAAGATAAAGAGAAGTAAAATCAACATCATCTTTTCATTTCTTAAGATCTGGTTCTAAAGAAAGAAATTATTGTATCAGTCTCATTCATCATAAAAAATAATTAACTCCAATCTGATGCTAAAATGATCTACCAAAAACCTTTTCTAACCTTTTAAAAACAGAGATAGAGACTACTAACAACACAAAGATTGGTGACCCCCTTACCTAAACCATCTTTGTACAATGAATTCCTTTTGTGTGCATTTTGCTAAGTGAAACTCGTTAAACTTTTTACTGAGTAATTTTTTTCTAAATTTTTCATAATGAGAGAAATATTAATCCACCAAAAAAATCCCTTTCTAACATTTCTGAATTATTTCTGTTCAAATAAAGGTGTTGGTGAGATCTGATAACACACACATGAAAGAGTATTATTTAAGTTTTTCTTGGTAATGCCAAAAATGTCTAATTTGGTCTCAAAAAACAAAGAAAACGATTATCTAATGTCACAAACTTCAACAATCTGAGAAACATGCTGATTGAAAGAAATCATTGCAGAGAGGAATAATGAGAAATCTGAAGCTAATGCTGATGCTATACTCATTTCAACTGTGAAAGGGCAATAGGAGCCTAAATTTACAAGTCTGATGGGAAATTTCCATCCTCATCATATTAAGTATTTGAATTACATTTTTTAATCTGGGATGTGCCCTACAATTGGGAAATCATAAAGCAAATTAATAGAATTACTCTTTCAGAAAAGAATTATCAGTCATCAAAACTTCTGAAAGATTAAAAACATACTTCTGAATTTTTTTTTTAAACTTTGCTCCACCTTATTTTTTTTTTCTGATATACTAAATGCCCTGGGGCTCTGACCCAGCTTCATAAAAAGAGCCTGTAGAGTGGGTTTACCCAAAAAAAAAAAAAAAATTATCCAGTTGGGGATTAGCAAAACTGTAACAGGGATTAAGAAGTGACACAGAACAGGAACACCCTAAAAGCCCGTATATAAGGGCCAGAAAGACGGGCTGCGAACACGGTCCTCTCTGTGGCTTCTCTTACTCACTTGGACAAGCTACACATCCGCAGAGAATCATGTCTTGCATGGCTCGCGTGTCCTCCAGGGCTGGGGGCTCCATCAGGGGCTCGACCTGCGGAAGCGGCTTGGGCGGCTTCAGTGGCGGGAGCAAATGTGGTATGGGAGGTGGCTCCAGCCGGGGCTTCCGAGGAGGCTCCAGCAGCCACGCTATGAGTTCCAGTGGAGGCTTCGGAGGGGGTTTCGGTAGCATCTCAGGCGGTGGATATGGAGGAGCCTCTGGGTCCGGCTTTGGTGGAGGTTCTGGCTTCGGTGGAGGTTCTGGCTTCGGCGGAGGTTCTGGCTTCGGTGGGGGTTCTGGCTTCGGCGGAGGTTCTGGCTTCAGTGGAGGATCTGGACTCGGTGGAGGTGCTGGTGGAGGCTTCTATAGCTATGGTGGTGGAATGGGCGGCGGAATGGGTGGAGGTGGCGATGGGGGACTTTTCTCTGGAGGTGAAAAGCAAACCATGCAGAACCTCAATGACCGCCTGGCCAACTACCTGGACAAGGTCAAAGCCCTGGAGGAAGCCAACACGGACCTAGAGATAAAAATCAAGGAATGGTACGAGAAGTTTGGGTCTGGGTCCGGAGATAGTGGATCTGGAAGAGATTACAGCAAATACTACCCAATAATCGAAGATCTTAGGAATCAGGTGAGACACAATGTAATGCTGAATTTCTACTTTTTCTGTATCTTTCACTTTTACTCAGATCATATATCATAAGGAAGAACTAAAATCAGAAATTATTTGAAAACATATCTGTTCTCTGTGTATGTAAAATGGGACTTGATGTTTTTAAATATGGTAATATTGTATGTGACATCCAGTTGCATTAATGTTCTCTTTGCATCTGAAGAGGAATATTTCTACTTAAGACTAAAATGTTTTAAATTCCAGTCAGCATTGAATATATAAGAATGATGACTATAAATCAACACTAACTTGTCAATTATTTCACTTAACTTTATTAGATTGACATAATGAAGGCAAAAATAGTCTTTACAACTATTTTTCTTCCAAGAAAATCTGGTGTAAATATTATATGAAAATGTGGTAGCATCTAAAATTGTTAGCCTCTGTTGTATAGGAAATATGTATATATTAAGAATTATTTGGAAATGAAATTCATGTTTCACGCTATTTTCTGAAGGAGCTTATAGAATGATTGATCTTTCAAGCAGTGAACATATGCAGAGGACTGTTCCTTATAACTATGTTGGATGCCTTTTCCAATAAATGTGCACACTGTAAGCCAGCAGAAAGATGTAGCCCAAATACTTTTCACTAGAGCTCATTATAGTGAGTTATATTTTCAAAGCAATTCAGTTTTAAAAGGTAACAAGGGACCATCGCCCCTCAAAGGTGGGTATACAGACATCAGGTAAAAGGCATCCGTGACTCACTCACTGCTACCATCTTCCTAGATCATCACAGCCACTATTGAAAATGCTGGGATCGTTCTGCAGATTGACAATGCCAGGCTGGCTGCCGATGACTTCAGACTGAAGTAAGAAAAGTGAAGCCTTGAAAATAAATGCTGGAGGAAAAATAACCTTCAGTCCATTTCTTAGTTTATTCTAAGTTGTAAAATAAAAGCTTAGTGGAGCCAAATGAAAATTGACAGACACCCCAAGGATAAACTTTAAAAGCCATCATTGCACCAGCAAGAAAAGGAAGAGGCAAATTAAGGATGAAATTTGGATTATAAAAAATATTGTCCGTCCACAGAATTAACAATAGACTTATATTTTTCCTTACAGAGCAATCACACCTAAGAAGACTTAGTAGCCTTCTTGTATTAGATTGCTCAGAGAGAACTGTTTCTTGAATATATAGGAATGAACAGTGTTCCTTTGAAATGTCTGCTAACACCTTTCCGGCTGCCCTTCCAGGTACGAGAACGAGCTGTACCTGCGGCAGTCCGTGGAAGCCGACACCAACGGCCTGCGCAAGATCCTGGACGACCTAACCATGACCCGGTCAGACCTGGAGATGCAGATCGAGAGCCTCACCGAGGAGCTGGCCTACCTGAAGAAGAACCACGAGGAGGTGAGAACACACCCCACATCATTCAACTACTGTGATCTACACCTGCCTGTTCTCCAATCTATAAAAACAAATCCTATCTGAATGGATCTCCATGTCCTATGACCTGGATGAAGTAGCAATGAGCAAATTATGCCTGAATTTGACGGTGGGGCTCTGGGAGGTTTCCCTGGTGGCCTGGGTTTAACTTGGTATTGTCTATGCACATGTTAGGAAATGATTGCCTTTCTGTTTTCATCACTCTGGTCTTTTTCCTTCGTGCCAGGAAATGAAGAGCATGCAGGGAGGCTCCTCTGGAGGGGATGTGACCGTGGAAATGAACGCTGCTCCAGGAACTGACTTGACCAAGCTGCTGAATGACATGAGGGCACAGTACGAGGAGCTGGCTGAGCAGAACCGCAGGGAGGCAGAGGAGCAGTTCAACAAGCAGGTATATGGTCACCACTGAGCTCAGCGCCTGCAGCCACCCTAGTGGCTTGCAGGCAGCGCATCAGCCTACAATGATTGCATTGTATTTTCTCTAGAGTGCATCCCTGCAAGCACAGATCTCGACTGATGCTGGGGCAGCCAGTTCTGCCAAGAGTGAGATAACAGAACTGAAACGCACGCTGCAAGCCCTGGAAATCGAGCTCCAGTCCCAGTTGGCCATGGTACGTGCCATCGCTTTTCAAAATCTCCAGCAAGGAGTTAAGCAATTCCATTTTCTTTCTTTGCCAAGATGTTCCACTTGGCACATCATAAAAGCAGTGTTAAGGAGGCCCGTAGTGTGGTTATAGAAAACATACAACATTCCAGAGAAAGAGAATATGTTCTGTTTTCATGAGGGATTTGGATTTTAAAAAATAATTCCCCAGGCATGGGTGGGAGGGGATGGGTAAAAATGGGACCAGGGCTTCAGTGGACGGTGGTTGGAAGCCAGACTTCCAGTGGTGAGCATAATGCAGTGTACACAAGAGTCAAATGCAAAACTGCACACCTGAAGCTTACATTGCTGTAAATGAACATCACCTGGATCAGAAAAAAAAATAATACCATTAAAAATTAAGGCAGCCGGGCTGGATTCGGTGGTGCGCACCTGTAATCCCAGCACTGGGAGGCTGAAGCCAGGGATGGCTTGAGTCCATGGGTTCGAGACTACCCCAGGCAACATAGCAAGACCTAGTCTCTAATAAAATATAATAATAAGGCAGCAATATTAAGATAATATAACAACTTCATGGAGGTGTGTTTCTAGACCTTACAAGATTCCTTTTTTTTTTCCTCTCTCAGAAAAGCTCCCTGGAGGGAACCCTGTCTGACACGGAAGGTGGCTACATGGTTCAGCTGTCAGAGATCCAGATGAAGATTGGTACCCTGGAGGAGCAGATATGCCAGATCCGGGGTGAGATGGAGTGCCAGAACGCCGAGTACGAGCAGCTGCTCAACATCAAGACCCGCCTGGAGATGGAAATCGAGACCTACCGCCGCCTGCTTGACGGCGAGGGCGGGTGAGTGGCCGGCCTGGTGCGTGGATGCTATAACCGCAGAGGGCCTGGGTACAGGTTGGGGGGTGTAATGCAGTGACACGGTGCCATCAGAAGGCTTCCTCGTGAAGAGCCCCCTGGGTGGGGGTGCTCCCTGCCCGTGCAAACTGCAAGGGGAAAAAGAGTTCCTTTTTCTCCAGTGGTTCTGATTGGGGGGACTTTGATTTTAGAAGCTCGGTAAGCCAACAGACGGGAGGCAGAGGCACCGGATCCAAGGGCTCGAATTCTGGCCAGTCAAGAGGTAGGCACTGATGCCCATATCACTGCGTGATTTGAAAGGAATGGCGCGCTTTGCTTGTCACAAAGTGCAGCTGTGGTGTAAGTTGTCTCGCCCAGTCCAGAGAGAACACGTTCAATGAACACCCTCGGGTGCCTCCCCATTGGTGTTCCTGAGTTGTTTCCACACTGATGACCTGATTCTACAATTTTCAGACCAAAGCAAGACGAGAGTGACCAAGACCATCGTAGAGGAGGTGGTGGATGGTAAAATCATCTCGTCTCAAGTCAGCAACGTTTCCGAGGTGAAATTTAAATAAGTGATTTCCAGCTTTCGGATCCACCAGAGTGTCTTTCAGTGAAAAAAATCCAAAGGACACAAATTCAAAGGAAACCACATCAACCTGGCCATCTTCCTGGATAACCTCAGGAAAACATGGATAACTAACCAATTTCTCTGCATCCTCTTTTCTATTAGAATGCTCTTGAAAAAATTGAAATGACAACTTTGCTCTAATTGTTTCTGTGCTTCAATAAACTTACTTTTGCAAGTTAACTAAATTGTTCCTGATATTTTTTTAAGATTCACTATTTACCCCAATGTGAAGGTATCAATTACGAGCTAGCTGCATTATTATGATACTAATAGGCATCCAGTATTTATAGTGTACCTTCTTCATAAAAATCACCATCATAGGCATTTTTATGTGGGCACCTTTAATTTATCACACTGGAATTCAGTGATAGCTGAAATTAGACTTCATTGTCCTGTAACTATAAGCAACAGTTTAACCCACAAAGGAAGATGAGATTACATGAATGAACAATTCATAATTAATGCCTAGTCTCTTTCTGTCCATCACTGAAATTTTGTAAAATAAAAAGAAACTTAAACCATGCTTCTTAGTTCAAGAAATTTGCTATTAAATCGGAAGGAAAAAAATACAAAGAAGACAGCAAGCAACCAGGGGTGTGATGTCAAAACTGGATTCCATAATATTCACCAGAAGTTTCCCAGGAACTGACATTATATCTTGGCAGGCTATTTAAGAGAGCAGCTAAAACCATTAAAAGACTTGGGAAGTAAGAGTGGACATGTGATACGGCATCAGATTTCCAAAACCCTTAACAAACAAAGGCAAGAGGTGCTCAGAACTTGCTCTCCTGCCAAGTTTCACCACATCATTAGCTGGGACTGTCACCGAGCCAGGGTGAGGTGTCTTTTCCATTCCCCGTTGCAGAGGTTACCCCATGGGCTGTCGGAGCGGAAACTTCTGCCTGAAGCCACAGGTCTGCCTGATCTTGTTCGGGATGAAGCTTGTGAAGGCGGTAGAGAAGGTGGGACAGGGTTGATCCTAGGGTGATCCCAGGCACAGGACACATGTAGGGTGGGTAAGGATTTCCCCACTTAAGGAATCAGATACACTCCAATCGCAAACCAGCAACTCGGCCAACAAGCCAGTCCTCAAGAGGAGAACATAACTTGGAATAAAATGTCAAACTAAAATTACAAAAAGATAGTGCTGCTATTAACATAGGAGAGCAGTTTTCCTTTTGAGTTAGCGTTTTTGCACTCTTTGGGTAGAGGCCTAGGAGTGGGATTGCCGGGGCAGAGGAAAAAATTCATGTGGAGCCTCCACATTGCTTTCTGTAGGGACTGGAACAGGACACATTCCCACCATGAGGGAAATAGGGTTGCTTTTTCTCCACGCTCTAGTCAGCACCTGCTGCTTGTTCTTTTGATAAGGGCTATTCCCACAGGTGTGAGGTGGTATCTTGTGTGTGGTTCTGCTTTGCATTTCCCTGAAGATAAGTGGTTGTGAACATTTTCTCCTGTCTGTTGGCCATTTGCATGTCTTCTTTGGAGATGTGCCTACTTAGCTCTTCTGCCCATTTTTTGACCAGGTCCTTTTTTTTCTTTTTGTTAAGTAACATAAGTACCTTGTATCTTTGATATCAGTCACTTAGCAGATCCCTTATAGTATGCAAATATTTTCTCCCATTCAGTAGGATGTCTCTTTGTGTTGGTCACTGCTTCTTTCCCTGTACAGAAGCTTTTTTAGTTTGATCAAAGTCCCAGTTGTTTATTTCCTCCTTTGTTTTCTTTGCTGCTGGAGATGAGTCTGCAAAGATGTGTCTGAGATATATGGCATGGAGCATTTTGCCTATGTTTTGGTCTATGTATTTTATGATTTCAGGTTTTACATTCAAGTCTTTTATCTATTTGATTTTCGTGTGGGGTATGAGATAATGGTCTAGTTTCACTCTTTTGCAGTGGAATGTGGGGAGATTTATGGGTACTTTGGTGGAGGGAAAACTGTGGTGACTGTACTTGAGAGAGAAAAAATCCTATAGTATGAAAAATAAGCAAGGATGTTTAAATATATAAAATAAATATAAAATATATTTACATATAAATATAAATCTCAGAAGATTCTCACAAAGAGCATTTCCCGAAGTCACCATAATGGCCCAAGAGACTACAAACTACCCACAACTGGTTTTCATTACTATTCTGCCATTAATCCAGGCTGGATGGGCAAGTTCACAGTTCTTAATCTTGCAGTGGAAGAAAAACATGCAAATGAAATAGAAAACAAAATCCAAAAAAAAAAAACTCTCTAAAAGAGTTTAATTAGATTAGCTAGAAAGTACATCAAGAAGCACAGGAATTTCAGGAATGAGAGTTTGAGGTTCAGATCATTTACTAACTCATTGTGAAATTTGGTTAAATAGTTTTTCTTTTTTGGATTTCTGCCACCGAAAAAATAGAGTTAGATAAAGTACTGCATAAATTCCAGGTCAAAAATTGCATGAATTAATCAATTTTATATTGAAAAGCAAAAAAAAATACGAAAGGATAAAGTTGGACAGAAGTTTTGTAAGTTCTGCCTTCAAATATAAAAACAAGAACTATATGAAAGTATCAAAATTTGATCATCAAAGCTGGGTGGTACATGCCTGTAAACCTAGCTACCTGGGAGGCTAAGGCTAGGAATCACTTAGTCCATGGGTTTTTGAGACAACACAAGACAACATAGCAAGACCTAGTCTCAAAAATAAAACTTGATCATCAAAAGTGTATTTTTTTATCTTCTAGACAGATTGAATCAAACATATTGACATAATATGTCTTCAATAACCAACCACGATATAAAGGTAATAACCAAGCATGAAACCACTAGGAGAAATCACTCAAAGAAAAAGAACAGCACTATGTTGTCTTGATTCAAATATGTTCCCCACTACAGTAAAGGAAGCCTTGGATGTTTTCCTTCCACTGAAAGGTTAAGAACTGTGAACTTGAAGCCGGGCACGGTGGCACATGCCTGCAAACGGCAGCCTAGGAAGCCGCGGCGGGAACCAAGGATCGCGGTCCGAGTCCCTCTCGGGGTAACGTAGCGAGACCTAGTTCCAAAAAAATAGCTGGGCGTGGTGGCGCGCGCCTGTAATCCAAGCTACCTGGGAAGCTGAAGCTGGGGACTGTTTGAGTCCGTGATACCCTGGGCAATGTGAGCCTGCGATTCCACGGGCAAAAATAGCGAGACCTAGTCTCAAAAAAAAAAAAAAAAAAAAGAACTGTGAACTTGCCCATCCAGACTGGACTAATAGTGGAAGAACAGCAACGGAAACCAGTTGTCTGCAACTGGGCAATCTGCAGTCTCTTGAGCCATTATGGTAACTTCAGGAAATGCTCTTCACAAGAGTCTCCTGATATTTAGTCTCCTACCCTACACGTGTACCTGGAACCGACATCATGGCTAGTTCTAGCCTAGCCATGAAGTGGGATTAACTGGAGGGGGGACCCCCCCCACCCCCTCCCACCTCCTTCCATCCCACCCTCTCTTGGCCTGCGCACCAGCAGGGGTGCTGGCCCTGTCCCCCAGGTTCTAGGGATAAAGGTGCAGTTTCCTGACCTGCCTCCCATTTCCCCGTGGTTCCCAGGGTTAGCAGAGGGGCAGAAACTCCACCTAACTTTTTTTTTTGTATAAAAATTTTTGATTGTCATCAAAACCACAATGAGATACCTCCTTACACCAGTAAGAATGGCCAACATCCAAAGAACGGGCAACAAGAATTGCTGGCGAGGATGTAGAGAAAAAGGAACACTACTACACTGCTGGTGGGAATGTAACCTAGTCCAACCACTATGGAAAGCTGTGTGGAGGACCCTCAAGCTAATGAAAATGGAACTACCATTTGACTCAGCAATTGCTCTCTTGGGAATCTACCCAAAAGAGACCTCAATGTGGGTACAAAGGACACCTGTGCTCGGATGTTTACTGCAGCACAATTTATAATCGCAAGGTCATGGAAGCAACCTAAATGCCCCAAAACAGATGACTGGATGAAAAAAATGTGATATATATACACGATGGAATATTACTCATCAATTAAAAATGACAAATTCGATGATTTTATAACAACATGGATGTACTTAGAAGAAATCATATTAGCAGAATCAAGTCATAAAGAAAAAGACAGAAACCAAATGGTTTCACTAATATATGGGATATAGTGAATAAATAAACAAAAGACTTGAGGAAAAGTCAAAACAAGCTAAGCACCAAACTGAAGTGCACAACTTTGAGCAGGAGGGAAG